>CAKAOH010039846.1:5595-82668 GCA_916701665.1 Sebastiscus tertius
ATAACCTGCTCGCTCTCTCTCTCTCTCTGTCTCTCTCTCTCTCTCGCTTTCTCTCTGCCTCTCTCTCCCCCCTTTCTCTCTCTCTCTCTCTCTCTCTCTCTCTCTCTCTCAGAGGGGATAGTAGGAAATAGGGTGAAGCGGACGTGCTCGTATCTGCACATCTCCACATTTTCATTTTCTGTGGAAAGGTGAACGACATGGAAAGGAGTTCTCTCTTTTTAGGTAAGAAATTCTGCGTAATTTACATTTTCAAACAGGTTGTTTTAGTTAAAAACTCGAGCTTCAATAGCTCAATATGCGACAACTCAAGCTGTTTCTTGGCAGAGGTTACTGTGTTTGGAACAAGGTGCAGAAGAAATCCACAATGAGGAGTCTCCATTGATAATACTGATCAATGAAATGCATTGCAAGTGAATGATTGTGAAGCTTTTATGTGAATTGAAACTCAACAATCCGCCGTTTTGCTGATAGAAAACATATTTGTTGATACTACAAATCAATGTATATATTTTTCAATTACATTTTTTACTTTTACCTTTAAGACAAGACTCTTCTGTGTCTAAGAGACTGTGGAGTTTGAGTTTTTTAATCTATTCTTTATATTTCACTATATACCTATTCTTTTGTTTATGTTGTTTTTTGTGCTTATGGCTTGAAAAGTGCTCTATAAATAAAATGTATTATTATATTATATTATATATATATTATTATAATTTTGATTAATTTATTTATTTATCTATTTATTTATCTATTTATTTATCTATTTATTTATCTATTTATTTATCTATTTATTTATCTATTATATATTTTTTTCTAAATGACAGGAAGTTGTTTTCCAACTCCACTCACCATGACTTGTTAATTAATTAGCCTACAAAACATGACCAAATTAGCATCCTGCAGAGAAGGTGACACTTCCCTTTCACCAGTCAGTGCAACAGGCTGATCCGGGAGTCATTAGACTCCTACTAATACAAGAAGACTCAAATCTTCATATTCAGTGTGTTGCTCACAGAGAGACGGAGCAGGTGTCAGTGATAAGGGCCACATGGAGGCAGACTTTCTGCAGATTACTAAGTGGACCTGGACCAGATAATGATACAAATTCAAGTGCAGGAGAAGAAATCTCTCCCTTGTTCAATCTCAGATGTTGGTGAAAGGCAGCGATCGTTACCTGAAGGAGGGAGGAATTAATTAAAGATGCAGAAAATCAAGACTACATTTGCAGCAGTGAATCGAAAGGAAGTTGTTGATGAGGTTTTACATGCTTAGATGCCACAATTTGCTTCCATCTGCCATCTTAACTGTTCTCTGCCCTACTTCTATGACCTGGTACTCTATCAAATGTTATGTATTATGTTATTCTCTTCTTGAAAAGGGGCCTGCAGTGATGTACCTAGATAAACTAATCCATCAGAAGTAGAATAACAGCCTGTTTTCTCAAGTCAAGGGAGGTTGACAATAAAGGAAGAGGCAGTTTGAATAATCAGTGTTTGTGTTGTAGATGACAGGCTGCTGGAGGCAAACACTGACTTCATCACTTCACATCTCTCTTTCTCCTGAAGTGGAGCCTTAGCAGTCATGCAATCTCTCTACCGTTCAGCGGTTCAATAGGCAGGTGATCAGCTTTGTTGCTAGAATTGATCAAACGATCTTCTCTTGAATGAGGGCTAATGGACCGTTACTTGGATCAGTCCTGCTTCGTCTTGTTAATTATTTCATCACATTAACATTTGTCACTTACCACCCCCAATCTAGTGTGGTTATATTTTCCTTCTTATCGTCTTTTTGTTAATCTTTTCTCGTCAAGTGCTTCGATTGTTCTGGTTGAATATAACACCACTCTGTCTCACAGATTGCTAATTGGTTTTCATGGTGTATAAATTAGTGCCTCTATTCAGCAGTCCAACTGAACCTGACTGTACCTCTTGAACCGAAACAAGCTGTATGTTTCTTGTACCACCTACAATGCATATTCACAATACTGAATAATTGTGATTCATTGTTTACAAAGATGATTAACCGTATATTTTACAGCCTCAAGATGCACACTGAATTCATGTTTAGTTGCCACATTCTGTCTTTCTGTTAAACACTTGGTAAATAAACATGCAAGTAAAGAATTTCCACAATCTGATGCATTGATAACAAACAAATCCTTTAGAGAATTAATAACACCATAGGCAAGGCATGTTTATTTATATAGCACATGTCAGCTACAAGTCAATTCAAAGCGCTTTAAACATCAAAAGCAAGATAAAGTGCAAAAGAAACACATTATAAAAGGACATTTAAATACAATTAAAAACATTAAAAAGCCAAGAGAATAAAATAAAAAAAAAGCTAAACTAAAATAAGACAGGTATAAAATACAAGAATAAAAGTTACAGTGCAGTCTAAGAAATTATTTAATAAAAGGCAGGGGCAAACAGAAAAGTCTTCAGCCTTGATTTAAAAGAAGTGAGACCTGCAGTTTTCTGGGAGTTTGTTCCGGATATATGGAGCATAAAAACTGATTGCTGCTTCTCCACAGGCCCGCCGTCAGCGGGGGGGGGGGGGGTCAAAGGTTACAGATGACCCCGGTATTGGCCCACGATGGGGCCCATACAAAGTTCTATGGTTGTTGACCCTTAAATTGGATCAAGTACAGCAATTAACTACTGACTTATATCACTGACAATACAAGTTATAGGCATTTATATGATACATACATTTATTGTTATTATTAAAACACATTACAACTTGTCATCTGATACCCTACTCCCAGATGTGCAGAACGCACATGTGCCACTAATGTAAAGACGTAAAGCAAACTGCAGCCTCACTAATTGAGTCAAAATGCCTCACGAAAAATCAGGGGCTCAAATAAGAAAAGCCAGGGTACAGAGAGATCAGGAAAATGAAAGGAGCAGAGAGGCAATGGCTAAAAAAACACAAACACCAGGACAGTCAAAGCTTAACATGGCAAAGGTAGGGTGAAGATAGTGGTATCATATGAACCTATAGACGACCTGGAAAAGATGGATGAGGGGCTCAATTTTGAAAATTTTGTCCCCATGTCCATCATGCCTAATGGCTGGCCTGCTTCTCCATGTTTAGTTTAGACTTTCGGGACAGAAAGCTGACCTGCAGACGACCTGAGAGGTCTGGATGGTTCAATGTAACAGAAGATCAGAAATGTATGTTGGGGCCTAAAACCATTCAGTGCTTTATAAACCTACAGTAATATTTTTAAATCAATTCTTTGACAGACAGGAAGCCAGTGTAAAGACCTCAGAACCGGAGTGCTAAAGTGCCTAATGTGTAATCACTGGTTGAAGTGGAACCTGTGGTATGAGGTTCTGCTAACAGTCAATCAGGGAAGTGGTTCCCAACCTTTTCCCTTATTGGCCTCCTTTTTCTATCATTAAGTAAACTGACTACCCCTGACTTAGTGACACATTTTATGGATATTTCATATTATAGTCAATGCATAACAATAACGGTACAGAACAACTGATAAACTGCACAATTAATACAAATAGTGAACGCAACAACTGCAGGACGTTTGTGTGAAAAGAGACATTTGGATGAATTTTGAGCAGATTATTTCCTGTGAATACTGCATCAGAGATGAGTTTTCCTGTTATTTTTAGGAACTTTTAATACAATTCCTTTTCTATATTATGTATTCTTTTAATTTTTAACAATCATTCATACTGAATAGGCTTCTTTTTTGACAAATTCAGTGTTTTCTTCTCCCTGATGCTTGGATTAGCTCTTTGGTTGTTTTAACTGTATACTTTTCTAATGCAGGATGAGGCTGTATAGCAGAGAGGGAAGGCTCTGTATAGCTTGTGTTCAGGTCTTCAACGTGTCCTTATCCTGTGAGATTTTTAATTTCTTTTAATTTATCTTAAATAATAATCCAAAATTTAAAAATTACATATTAATTTAGTTATTTCTTCACAGAAATGAATGAAATGCTGAGATATAGGCCAACTTTATATTTTTATAAAAAGTTGTCTTGACCCCCCCGTGAAGCTTTGGCGACCCTTAATGGGGATCAGGATTCCCAAGTTGGGATCTAGTGAGTCAGGGGTCGACAGACTGGTTGGGAAGGTAAACTAGTTTGTTCAAATGTCGATTTTCACTTAGAAGCCATAAGGTGTACCATGGGTATGTTAAAAGGAAGGCAGACAGTTTTTCTAATTGATATGAGCTGAACTAGGTCAAACAGTAATAGCAAATGCATTTATTTCATGTGCTGGATGTTGTTTTCATTTAATTGCTGCCGCTCTCCAGAACAAGTGAGCAGACCTTGCTCTGAGGTTCAATGCTACTTTGCCAGAATACAAGGCTGTATAGCTGGAATCAAACTTTCCAGTTCTGCGGTAGTTCCTCCAGCCCCTCGCACGCTTTGTTGTATTCTTTTCATATAGTTTGCTTCATCCTAACTATGTGCTACATTGATGTGGTTTGTCTCTGATGTGCCAAACACAAAGCTCCGACAACACACTGTCCAGAACGCTCTCAGTGCTGTTTCAGTTCCAGTTTATAAAGATTTCAGTACAGTGATAAAGTGGCTCCCCGTTAAGCCTGACACCGGGTCTGAGTAATGAATGCAACACATACTTATTTACAGCTGTTGTCCACAGTTAGGTGTGCAATATAAACATATACAGTAACACATTCCTTTCATCTCAGAGCAGGTAAAACCGGTCATCATTCATTTATATGTTTAGCGTAGAATGGGTCCATGTTTCAAATACAGTGTTGTTTCCCGTCAGCCTTGTGGATACATCTGACAGAGATTTAAATGTCAACGGCTTTATTGCTATGTGTTCCCTGTGGAAAGCCATATTGCACAGCAATGATGTGCATGTGCAAGACATTCTTCCTAATACCATATTAGGACGGAAATGTCATTGTTCAGACATTATGTCCTAAAAGCCTTTTTTTTTTCCTGACAATTGTGTGCTCTGACCATTCCTTCCCACACAATTCAATTACTTCTGTAATAGGATCCCATTAGATTCAAGTGTTTGTTATTTATATCAATATATTATTCAATTTACCCTGCAAAAACATAAATACAACAAAAATCCTTCAAATGTGCAGTGAAGCATGTTTGGACATCAGCGCCAGGTTGAAGTCCAAAACCTTTCTTGGCCTTTCACAAAATATCTAAACATCATTGAAACGTTATGATAAAATGACAGCATAGGGCCGAGGAAATCCTTCTTCCCCCTTGAGGCTACTTTACCCTCCAATGATTAGACCGTAACAGTGTGGTGGTACTATCCTATTAGTAATGTTGATCATTACTCAGCTGATGTGTCAGTGGTGTTATATAATGGTCTTTCTTGGAAGGTCATCACATCAGTAGGATCCCTTTGAGAAGCGCCTGTCATGGTAAAGCCTGATTGCCTTATAAACTATTGAAGGAAATGAGCACAAATCTTGTCTGTGTGACAAACTGATCAAACTCATAAATACCATGAATAGAGTGCTACAGAAATGAGTCCCAAAACCTGGAAATTAGTTATTATTTTAACACTTCCGGTTCCCTCGTGTGGAAGTCAATGGTTTTTTGAATGGGTTTTTAGTTAGATGCCTGAAATAAGGTCTGTGGTTAACAAAAGCTTAAGAGATTTAACGTTTTGTTCTATGACATAAAATATACCAATAAATACCCCACTTGTGAATTTTGAAGCTTTTATATATCTTAAAAAAGGCGGTTGCTAACAAGTGGCTAAATGTTGTGTATTCACGCTCATGCGATCGTGGTGTAGTTTACTTCTGGCGATTGCATTCACACTTCAAAAATCATAAAAGTGGTGTTCATTTATGAAGATTATCTTGCTGAAAAAAACATGTAAGTATCATAAACGTTTGTTTGCCACAGAGTTTATTTTCGGCAATAATCAAAAATCCAATGGAAAAAATCTCACTGGCTTTTTGACGAGGGAACCAGTGTGACGCTACCTTCCTGGTTGGCCTACAAAAATACGTCATCCCAGCAGCACCCTATTCAAAATGACACTATGTTGTTTGATAATGTTCCTTATTAGGTCTGACTGCCTGTTACTTCCAACTAATTGATCTATTCAAACTGAGGTCATCCAGTGTTCAACACTTACATAATGATAATATGAAACTTTAATAAACCCTGCAGGGAAATTGGGTTGTTATTGCTGTTGCAGAATAACACATCATAGTGGAAGGATATTTTTAAAAATAAAATGAAAGTAAATGGATGCATGAAACGCTTTGGAAAAGAATGTAGCACATAATGCAGGATGTGTAAAATAATAGCAAACAGACATGGCACATAATGTAAAGAATGTGGAATGGAAAATATGAATTATGAAAAAGTGCATATAAATACAGAGCATTTATACATTACAGATAAAAGACAAAAAATTAGAAGAATAAAATAATAAAAGGGAATTCACAGCATGCAGGTAGGACGAGCAAAACATGCATAGTATTTGCATTAACACGGCTACAGAAGGTGTTTCTGCATAGAAAATGTGTAGGTTGTGTTATTATCATCTCTAGTGGGTGATGCCCTCCTGCATATATTCAACTGTAAAACAAAGTTGTGCATCAGTTTCATAGGTTTTGGATGAGAAGTAAAGTAGCTAAATGAGATTGTGTTTGATGGTCAAAGGGGATACTCCAAATAAGTGGAATACAGGGGTTAACATGATTCTATGTCCTTGTTACCATGACGTTTTTAGTGATGATAGTGGCATGGCTCTAGCGATGGCAATGTCGGGCTGTTCACATCAGTTCACATTGGTCCAGAGACTGTTAGTGGATGGATTGCCATCCAATAATTACAGCTGTGGCTTGAAGTAAAATGTCTGTACAACTGTTGGATGGATAACCATTAAATCCGGTACACACATTTACGTCCCTCTCAGGATAAATTGTAATAACTTTGGTGATCCCTTAAAGGAGTGCTTCACCAATAGACAATGCAGAAGCAGAGATATTGTATTTTTTTATTCCATGCTTTCTTCTTCCTTGTAAAAACCTGGGGCCTCTATTACCCACAATGCAACTCAGCCGCTGACAGTTAGGTCGGAGATTCAGGCTCTCCTCCAGCGGTTGGGCATTTTCAAATTGTAGTCTTCAGCTCCAACCGAGGCAGACTCAAAAGACAATTCATTAGTCTTCAGAAAGCTTCCTGTTGAGCCACAAAAGGCTTTATACAACTTTTCATTGTCATTATGTTGCTACGGCAACAGCTTTGGTCCAAGTTTACTTCCTGTCAGTTACTGCATTGACAAACATTGCAACAGGAAATACAAAGGGGCCCATTTAGACTGTTTGTGTTGTCAAGTTTGAAAAGGCTTTATACAACTTTGTTCACACGTTCAGTCGTACCCCCCAAGACATTCCCCTTTAAATTTTCCTCTAGCCCCATCATCAGGTCAAAATGTGAATTTGTCCAATACTTTGGTTTATGACCAAATACCTGCAATAATGAATGACAGTAACAACACTGATGATGAACATATTAAACATTTTATATCAGCATATTAGCATGCTGACATAAGCATTTAGCTCAAAGCACCATAGTGCTATTATGTGCTCTTTCTGTCTAGATATGCTGTAAAAAATATCATAATTTTTTTTTGTCTCTTTGTTTCCTGAACCTTGATGCTGTATTCAGAAAAGTTTGCCTATCACACTCTATGCATATGCATACCGGTGTTCGCTGCTTCCGTTAGCTCACTGAAATGCACCACAGTGTGTAATAAAAAGTTGTAAATTTAATATGTAGATGTTGGCAGTACTGCCTAATGCACTCTGGATAATACAAAGGAGTAATATGCAGTAGCTTTAATATGAAAGTCACGGCTTTAAATTAGAGGCTGGAGCTAGACTTCTAATTGAGAGGATACTCACACATTCATATACTGTATATATGTCTAGGCTACTACAGTATTTATGTATTATGTGTCAGTGTTCCTTACTCTTGGACGAGCTTTCTGTTCAGTTCATTGGTCTTCTGTGTGTCCAAGGCAAACAACGCTGTAAGATAACCCACAGCACACAGTGTGATCAGAACTTATTGAATACTTTCACTATGACACATTTGAGTCATATGTGTGTTCAGAATATTGTTCTGATTCCTCGGTTCCCACTGCATTGTGCTGGAGAACTCCTAAAGGTGTTGGTCTTACAATACGTTAAAGATGCATCACACTGGCATGAAGAAACATTCTTATACAGTTGATGAAAAGCTTTCTAAATCTGTCATCTTATTGCCGTATTCTTCCATTTTGCCTGTATGATAAAGAAGCACATTTAGAAAATCTGAAATAACATAAGAAATAGTGTTGGTTACTAGAAAAAAAGAAAGCAACTTGATTCTTTTAGCCATTCCTCAATTCCCCTTTTGGACCTTTTAAGTCGTTGAATCTCCTGCACCTTTCAAACAAACATGATGGTTATTTTCAGCTGGCTCAAATTTCACGCAAGATTTCCTGTTAAACACACCGCCCATTAGAGTAGGTTCAGGTGACATAACACTCCCTGACACATGTTTGGCCACTCACCAGGTTGACATCCAGGTTGAGGGAGGATGTGGTGAAATAGGATGTGTAATCAGGCGGCTGTGTGGGCCGTCGGGGGCAGCAGGTGTGAGAAGGTTCCTCGCTTGCCTGAGCCTTTCCTTCACTCCTCATTAGTAACCTCGCAGACACCTGGCTGTCCAACTAAGAGCGTAAAAACAATTTAGCCCATCTAATATTGTGGTTCTCACATTCTTTTGTCTGCTTGTATCTAACGGGAAAGTCACCACACAGCTGTGAGTAACACATTAGATAATTTGTGAACAATTTGAGATAATGGCAGTGTGAGAGCTCGGTGACTAAGGCTAATCAACAAACAACCTCTTAAAAGCTAATTTGGAGAATTAAATAAAGCCACAGTCAACTTTCTTGGCAGTATGGTTTTGATAATTGTATGGAGCAACAACCACAGTGGAGTGCAGAGGAAGCGGCTGAGCGTTGATGTTTTAGTCATTGCATTGCAGTGTGGGTGTTGTTTAGAGCTCTGTGGTGAAGGTCTGTTTTTGGACTGGTGCTGGTGTGGGTCTGGCTGTACTAATGGTTCTGATAATGGTCACACGAGGGAGTGAAATAAAACAAAGATGTTTTCTAGCATTTCAGACTTTATCTTTGTCTAATTATACAAATTATTTCCTCTTCTTCCCACTCATTGCTGGTCACAAGATTGTTGTTTTTAATTGTTTTTCTACTTTTTCATGTCAGTATTAAAGGAAGAGTGTGTAACTTTTTGGGGGATCTATTAGCAGAAATAGAATAATAATTCTTAACTATGTTTTAATTAGTGTATAATCACCTGAAACTAAGAATCATTGTGTTTTTGTTACCTTAGAATGAGCCCTTCATATCTACATAGGGAGCGGGTCCTCTTCACAAAGTCCGCCATGTTTCTACAGTAGCCCAGAACGGACAAACCAAACACTGGCTCTAGAGAGAGTCTTTAGGGTTTTTACGTTACCTGAAGGCCACCGTAGTTCTCTACATGCTTGTGAAACTGCGTTAATGTGAGCTGCAAAATGCAAAACCGAAGTACAACCAGCTGCCGTCTGACTTCTGTTGCTCCAAAAGTAATGTTATTATGATAAGGATGGCCTCTGAGTTAGGTGAACGGCGTTACCACGGTTTTGCACTTTGCGGCTCACATTACCACAGTCTTGGAAAGGGAGGAGTGAGCAGAGGGGTCAGTTGGTTGCAATCTGCAACCACACCACTAGATGTCGCCTAACAGCAGGAAAGCGAATAAACTTAGTTTCCAAAATTTTGAATTATTCCTTGGTTGTGACCCAAACAGAATATTGACTGTGAAGACAAAGACACCACATAAGGTATTGTTTAGGGCTGGGCAATATATTAATGTTATATCGATATTGTGATATGAGACTAGATATCATATTAGATTTTGGATATTGTAATATCGTAATATGCCTTAAGTGTTGTCGTTTCCTGGTTTTACAGTAACATTTTGTAATTTTGTAAACTTACCAGATTGTTCTAGCTGTTCTATTATTTGCCTTTTCTCACTTAGTCATTATATGCACATTATTGATTATTTATCAAAAATCTCATTGTGTATATATTTTGTAAAAGCACCAATGGTCAACCCTACAATGTTGTCACAATATCAATATCGAGGTATTTGGTCAAAAATATTGTGATATTTGATTTTCTCCATATCACCCAGTATTTGCATCCGTCACTTTTTTTATTTCACTGTGGCGATCTCACTAGCAGATGGTAGATGACCATAAACAAGTCACTAAAGTGAGTCATGTATGCATACCATAGACAACAGTCTAAATTACCTTTACGTAAATGCACCATAGATGAGCCAAGCGCACTTGTTGTTTGCTGATAAGATCTGGACTGACTTAAAGAGCACTCTTGTGCTTGTGGCAATAAACAGTTACTTTTTATTGTCATATATATTTTCTTGCCAACATTAATGTCTGTGTCCATTTTAGTAGCTTTCGTCTTCTGGAAGAGGCCTATTTGTCATTCAACCCTTTACTAAACATATTTGGCTGAAAAAAAGGGGTTTGATGTTTGTACCAGGCTATTTTATTACTATTGATTATGAATACGGCACCTTTCTGAGTCCATTTATTTTGTCTTTTGTTTGTGTGACTGGTGCTTTTCTGGGAGTATAATACCCAGATCCAACTGTCTCTACTCAAACACCCCTATATCAGCTAAATTGTGTTGGCATTCCTGTTCAGCCAGTTTGAAAACGTAATTTGCAAAATGGAGTCGGTGATTACCGGATCAATGGAAGTTCCCCTGCCATTTCTCAGACACAGCTCCCCCTGCCAGGAACCACACAATGGACAACTGTATGGACATATTCATATCTATTCTGTATGTTTCACTGGCCTTCTCTGAGTGAGTCTCACTCTATGGACGTCATTTTGCAGCTCAGTAAAGCTGGAGGGAGAAGAAATAAGGCAGGGCTTTGCAGTGACAGGTGTTTTTCTGTCAGCTCATAATCATTAAGCAGCTACAAATAAAGTCACTTTACACACAATGTCGAGAGCAGCAGCGTTGTCATTATATACCATTAACCCCCAAGAGAGCGGGACATTCAATGTGTCAGAGGTAATTGTCATGATCAATCAGAATCTATAGATCGTTTGCCTTAAAAAAAACCTGTAAAAGTGTGCATCAAGAAATAATTTATGATTAAATGATTTCTGGCAGGGTAGGTCATTCCAATCAGTACGGACTCTAAGTGCAGTATTTTGATTTTAGTCCTTTTTCCGTGTAGAGGATACACGTACAGTTGCACTATTAATTAATTTGTTTATATTCCAGTTACTCTGCGTAAAAATAATGTGTAGTGGTAGCTTGTTATAAACCTTCCTCGCCACTTCTTGCAGGATGTAAAGGTCTGTAGACACTCACTCTCCTTGGTCCGCTATCCAAATGGTGATGTTCGTATTGTGATTGAAAGGTAGTTCATTCTATGTAAAGAAAGAAACACAAAAACAATATTCATATGCAATTATGGACTATCAAAAACTGACCAATTCTGCTGAAAATAACTGAACATTTTGTCTACAATCTAGCTTAACTTGCACTAATCACACTTAAAAGGACACACCCAAATTGTCCAATAGCAGGACAGACTTAAGAAGCACAAGTCTTAATAGGAAAACACACATCAAAGAGTCAAATTGCATCAAAGCTCATTCTACAATATGACTAATTACCTTAATTCTAATGCATAGAAAACATTTTCCATGGCATAACACAATGTACTTTTGAAAAGAGAATCAAATACAAAAAAACCCCTATAAATAATACAACATGGCTCTTACATAATGTATGTATTTTAATAGAGTTATCAGAAGGATGCAGCACTGTGGCTTAAAAAACAACTCTGCTTCATTTAGGCATTGAACCTATTGCATGTATCCAGGTGTAACCACCACTGTCTGACTGTCTCCTTGTGTCCCTCTAATTATTATGCCTATAATAAATGAAATTAGCTCAGAAAATAGATGGAAAAGCATTGAAGTATGATATTTCCCTGCTAAGTGAGCTTAATTGCATCACTGGAGATGTTGGTGGTTTTTCCAAATTTGTTATAATAATTATAATATACAAACATAGATTTGCAAATTAAACAAATATTTGTTTTTAATTTATTTATTTGTTAGTTTTCTGTCTAAAATGAGTAAACCATTGCATTAATTCATTATTGTAGAGTATGGACCCTAAGTGCAGTATTTTGATTTTAGTCTTTTTTTCATGTAGAGAATACATGCAGCTACAGTTGCACTATTCCAATTAACTTGTTTATTTTCCAAGTGTAAAAATAATGTACCGGTATGTATTTTAATGGAGTTATTAGAAAGATGCAGCACTGTGGCTTAAGAACAACTCTGCTCCATCTATGAACCTGTTGAGTGTTGTAGTTGTAACCACTATCTGAGTGTATCATTGTTTCTCTCTAATTATTATGCCTATTATAAATGAAATTAGCTCAGAAAATAGATGGAAAATCATTGAAGTATGATATTTTCCGACTAAATGAGATTTGGAGCTTAATTGCATCACGTGCTGACAGATGGTGTTTTTTCTAAATTTGTTATAGTAATTATAATGTACAAATATACATTTGCAAATTAATCAAATATTTTTGAAAATATATTTATTTGGTATTTTTTCTGTCTAAAGTGAGTAATAAAAAAAAAAAATAAAGCCCTAACTTTACGTGAATAAAATTGTAATGTTACGAGAATAAAGTCATAACTTTACAAGAAAATAACTCGTAAAATTAATACATTATAATATTGACTTTATTCTCTTAATATGACTTTTTTCTCTTAAACTTATTACTTTATTCTCATAATATTACAACTTTTTTTTTTCTCATGATCTTGTGACTTTATTCTTGTAATATTATGACTTTATTCTCGAAATGTCAGATTTTTTTTTTTTCCTCAATGTTGCAAGCTGTAAAGCCGAAACACTGAGTTAAAAGATGTCAAAACATTGCCTGTAATGGTAATAATGTTAATGTGGGACTTGGTAAATCATAGTTCAGCTGAACAACATTTCTACCAGTATGGTCACCAGTTGTGCCATTTCTATCAGCTCTAATGAGCTGAGCCAGTCTCCCTTGCCTCAGGAAAAGATTAATGCTTCTGATTAATTTGCAGATTTTTTCATTCATTTCATTGGTTTTCCCCTCTAAAATTTATGTCACTTTCTGCTTCATGAATAATAAATCAAATTGGTTTATTTGTGTTCTGGTAAACAAAAGTCCAAAGAAGAAAATCTCTCATATCAACCTCTGTTTTGCTGCTTCTCACCCAAAAGCTTCTAGTTATTTGTTGGTGTTGGGGCTTTCTCTTCTTCAGTACACACAAGATATTAGCAAATCAAGCAGTTTTTTTTTTCACTTTGTGCAGAAATGTTGATATGTGGAGGTGTTAGTGTAGATCTCCTGAAATCAAGGAGGTACAGCTTTCTTGTACAAGTGATACCATCATCGACTCAAGAGGGCCTCTGATCATTAGTGTCTCATTCATAGCAGTGTGTCCACTTATTGACAGAAGTCTAATTAAGCACTCTCATTGTGCTTAAGCAGTCTGATGGATTTTAAGCAGATGCTCAAGAGAGTTCAATAGCTTTCTTCCTTTATCTGCTCTGTAACCGTAACTACACAACATCCTCTTTTTACGGCTCAATATCTTCACCGCACAAGTTATTTAGAACCATTTCTCTCCGAAGGACCGTAAAACCATAAATCTATCATTCGGCTAACTAAAATGGTGAGGTCTCTAGCTTCATAAAGCTAGAGTAGGAGTAGGAGCAGCAACACTGAGGCTTTTGCAGCATGTCAGGCAATAAGATGTATTGTGTGCATGTCTTGCGTAGCACCTACTGTAGATAATGGAGAAGATGGGTTGATAAAATGTCTTCCCCTCTCTTTCTTCTTGCTTTGTAATTGCACCATTAAGCACAGCACTAGCAGTAGATTATTTGTTTTGAGGGTTGCATTACAGCTTATCTAATTGGTTCAGGTACTCAGAGTACTGGTAATATGTTAGACTGACTGAAGACAGTGAGAGCTGTTGGGCCATTGGCAAATTGCTTAGCTGAACAAATCATATTTACCCAGAAGCTGGATCTCTTCAGGCTTTTAACTGATGTAGCTATAATCCAACACCCAAGCACAAGCTGGCTGAGTGTCTGCACCTGTAAATGGGAATGATGTTGCTATATCATGTCTGCACTAGGGGTGTAGTGAAAAGCTACTGAATCTGTTCACAAACTAAAAGCTGTACAATTGTTTATGTTTCGGTCAGATGGAAACAGGAAATCAGGTTTTAACAGCAGTAAAATACAAGTCAGGATTGCAATAGGCCATTTTGCATGATTGCATGAGGTTGTGCATATAATGGAAAGAGGCCCAGATGAGTATGAACTTGGTCTAGAAACTATTGTCATTGTCGTTTTGCATTCACTTTTGAGATGGTTTCTGACTTCAGATTGACAGTTTCCTGTCTACTGTCTCCTGTCTAATAAAAGATATTTCTTGACATGATAATTAGCAAGGCATTTAGCATGCAATAAGAATGCCATTTTTGCTTTTGGCATGTCATTTGTACATCATATAGTCTGTACTGACTGCGATGTAAACGCATCTGCATAAATATGCTACGCTCAGAGCTAGTGACTTAAAAGGAGGGGAGGTGGATGGGTCCAACAAACACAGGACTTTCAACCACGAGACCAGTGTTTTGTTTTTTGTAAGTTACGTCTCTGACGTGTTTTCTGTACTTCTGTTATGTTGTTTACATATGTATTTTCCTTAGTTCAGGTACTTATTTTAAGCCCAACCATGATGTTTTGTTGCCTAAACCTAACTGGGGACAATACCGTGGTTTGGTTGCATGCCATGGTGTACAAATGACACGTGAAAAGCTTAAAATTCGTCCTCATGACAGGCGGAATATCCTTGTAATGTCGTGCTATTTATACGCCTTCCCGTGAGATTGAGTTGAAAAGATCCAGACAAACTGTTTTGTGAATCTTTCATGTCATTAAGGTGTGTACATTGATAATATTATTATGTGTCTCACTTTTTCTTTCCCTGTATTCCATTTCCTCTCTACTCCCTTTCCTTCCTGCAGCACTATGCTGAGATCCCGCGCAGCCTTCCCATTATGCTGGAACTGGGCTCCTGTTCGGTCAGCTCTCAGTCTCTGACAGGGGACCACAATGCTTTGGAGCTACCTAGAGCCCCATCGGGGTCGGAGTCCCCGGGGGTTGTTCTGGGCATGGGGGCAATGTGTGGTAGCAGCACCCCGAGGCACCACATCCTTCACTCATCCCCATCGGACTGTGAGAACTGGCAGAAGCATCGTGCAGGACTGGCCGGAGGATCCAGCCTGTTGTCCGAGTCCCACTCCCTCCTGGAGCCCCCAAGTCTCTCAACCAGCTATGACACCCTCTACCTCCCACACATGTCTGGCCATACTCCCCCGCTACATCCAAACCGTCTCGGCCTCTCTCTCGATGTGGCCTCGACCTTTGAAGTTGGAGGGGAAATGCTGGGGGTGGATGGAGATTTGGTGATCAGTCCCAATGTGATGAAGAGACGTCGGGGAGGCCTGATCGAGCAGAGGGACATTGTCAAGGCCCACCTGGCTCATAAGATTCACAGCACACCACAGGCACGACGCAAGGAGTGGGAGTGAGTATGATGCTGATATACATACAGAAGCCTGGCTGTCTCTCTCTCTTACCTGTTAAATTATTCTGAGCTTTATCCTAAATATAGTCATGTAGAAACAATGCTGCATACAATAATGTCTTCAACATTTGCGAATATGATAACATCTGCTTTTTATGAGACAAACATCACTATGTTGTATATTTATATATTTATATGGTTTGGTACAATTTCATTATATTTAACATCATTGTGACAATATTCAAAATTCAAAACCTACGATGATGCAACTAAAATGGATATAATGTTCAGGTTTGTTTCAGCCACACTTTATTTGTGTCGTCCAATGAATTCAGCCAGGTGTCAGGTAGGGATGGGTGATATGGACAACATCTAACATCAATTTTCGAAACAATTAATTAAGAATATAGAAAAAGTCTCAGTAAGAGAACATTCAAAACGAGTGTTCACACCTGCCTTCAGAGTTCTCTCTTTAATGTACAGTTAGAAAAGAAGATGCAAGAAATACAAAAACATTTTCACACGTTTTCTCATTACTAATGTCAAACACACAGAGAAATATGGTGTGTGTTGACAGGAGTTACAGTTATAAAGATGGTGAGAAATTGGTCTGTGTACATTCACACAGCACTGTGGGTATGAGTCAGGGTCTGAAATTAACTTTTTTCACTTCCTGCCACTGTGGCAGGAAAATATTTTTTTCTGTCACTCAGAAATTTTAACTGCCACTTTTGAAATCTATGTGCTAAATGAAGGAATAACATTCTAAATCTGATCTAATTCAATGTTTGATATATTTTACATAAAAAAAACATTATATGCATGGTAAATTAGAGTGTTCGAATTGTACTGTAGCTTGGAGGAGTCCTATTTAACGGCGGTGAAGGGTACTCTACACAGTACTGCACTGAACTTGTTGTTATTGTCATCTATAGTGGTTATTTGCATAAAAACATAATTCAAATGATTAGGAAATAAATGATTGTATTTGTTTTTATTTAGATATTTGCTTTGATTAAAAAAAAATCTTGGCATCAGTTAGTTAAAACTATAATTAGCTTTAATTATGTATTATAAGCTGCTTAAAGCTAGTGTTAGGAAGTTAATCATGTCATAATAATTCCCTCTCTAATATCTATTTTGTATTGCTGTGTAAACATCTCCTTCAAACAACTGGATTTATTGAAGTTTCTCTCCAAAAATGTAATTATACAAGTTTACATTTGAACACATCATGATAACGTTAGAAATTGCCTTCACCCAGTAGTCATTTTTACTGAACAGAGCTTGAACGCACCATGCATGTTATCACCTCCGTTAACATTAGAAGCTCTGTTATTTAGCCAAGCAGGACTGTGCTGCTGTACTGCTTTCTCTCCACCATGACTCCAGTCCCAAACAAACTGAAACATGACACAGCCTGCATATGCCATTGCATCATTGTGTATGCGTGACTGTCAGAAAGCATCAATACAGAGGAATCGCTAGAGGAGGCATTAGATGCAGAGAAATTGGTCAACTAGGAACTGGTTAATAAGCTATATTTTGCTATTTTACAGGGGGTCTATTTCTCGGCTGCGAGCCGTTGCCGAACATCCTGCGATATTCCAGGAAGTTGCTGCTCCAAGCCAAGAAATAGAGGGTCGTGTATCCCCCCATAAAACAGCAATTTGTAATTTTTGAGAATGTCGGTTTGTCGGAAGGAGAAACCTACACAGAGTATAAAAGATCAGAGCGTTTCCCCATCACGATTTCACGTCAGCTCATATCTGTGCGGCAGTCCTTGCGGAAAGTGTAAGCGTGGCTTAACTGTCTCATTATCAGCATACTGTATCTTTGTGTGTATTATGTGTGTGTGTTTACTGTATGTTCAGTCACAGGCTCATGGCACATGCATTCGTGTGTGTGTGTGAATGTTAAAGTGCCTGTGTGTGTGTATTTACTGGTTTCCTGCCCTGCAGTGAGGTGGATCTTCTCACTGATTATAGCGGTGACGCCCCCCTCTGTTTCCCTGCTGAAGCTGGGGCTTCACCTCTTGTGGCGTTGGCACCCTCTGTGAACCCCCCTCCTATCTCACCACAGGTACAGGATGCCACATCCCATACTGAGTTATGTCTATAGCTAAAGAGACAGAGGCTTGGGGAGCGTGACGGCAGAGAGAAAGTGGGAGGATAGATGGGAGGTGGAGAGGAGATGGATGATGAAATACAATGAACACAGGGGAAGTGATGAGGAGGGAACAGAAATTAAAGTAAGAGGAGTAATTTGCTGAATGAGAACCCTTCCTGCTTTCATTTGAATTTGATATTTAAGCCTGTGTGACAGTGGTTATTGATGTGGTTGATAACTGGATCACCAGGCCTGTAGAGATGCTCAGTCATGGACCGGATAACTATTCTCTCCCCTGCCTGATATAATTATTACAATACGAACATGACAGATCTACTCCTCATCTGCTGAGAGGACAATGACCAGAGTGAGTCAGGATATGTTACAACCATGAACATCAACCTCTCAGGGCCACTTAGCAACAAACCCACAGCCGCCTGACAGGAGGATGGAAAATGAAATGTTGCACCTGAGCCAAAGTGTGCACCTGCTTTTGTTTTTCAAAGGAAATTAGTCTGTTTTCAAACCAAGCGAGAGCACTATGTTATGAAAAAGAAAGCTTGTGTGAGTGAGTTTTTTCCAGCTATTAGAGCTCAATATTATTCAGTCCATCACTCTGTTTGTCCTTCGCTTCACTTTAGCCTGTGGCAAGATATCTCAACTGTTGGTCAGATTGCCATTTAGTTTTGGATGAATGCTTATAGTCCCCAGTGAACTACTTCTAAAATTATAGTGACCCCATGTCATATAGCGCCACCATCAATTTTATATTGTTGTATTCATGACAAAGTATCTAGAAAACTCAAGTTTCAAGTCTTCTTCAATACAGCATGATGTTCATTTAGTAAACTATGGTCCCATTTAGAGTCAAATAGATGATAAAGCAGGGTATGCTTTAGGGCGTGGCTACCTTGTGATTGACAGGGCACTACCACGGTGTTGTCCGGTCTGAGTATTGTCCACGTTTTTGTCTTACAACTTTAACTCTTTCACAGTGTGTTTTCAGTTTATGAAAGTTAATTGTAACATTTTTGGTCACATAAAAATGTCTAGCTCTAGGGATGTGATGTTGAAGAAATTTTCCCACCGGTTAATACACTTGTGACAACACCGGTGTTACCGATTACACCGGACATTTAACAAGAAAAGATGACGGTCAATATGCGTAGCGCGCATACTTTGATCTTTACTGTTGGATGGCTGTGTGTCTGGCCTCTCCGGTCCAGCTTTCACTGCGGAGCCGCAGGTTTCCACCTGGCGCCGCGCACACTGGCTGTGACCGCTCCGTCCTCCTCACGGCGATTGCCATATTAACATTATGGTTCCCTTATAGCATTGGGTTTAAATCTGAAATATTGCCAAAAACATGCGTTTGCTTTTCGCTTTGACACCAAATCCTCTGCCATCTCTCGGCCTGTGAAATATGACACCTGCTACTCTGAGCTGCGACTCCGTATGGAGCAGACTCTTTCACTTTCTGATATTATTATTAATAACATGCCGCTGATACGCCAAAATGAACTAAATGAGTTTTATTTCTGTAAAAAATAATAAAGCTAGACAGCGGTGGGGGATTGGGGGTACGTAATGTAATCGTTGTGTGCCTGACCAATGTGTAACAAAGATAACACCGACTACCACAACAAGTTCCACCCTCTCATGTCACTTCTGGTTGCCAAAAAAACAAGATGGCGATGGCCAAAAAGCCAAACTTGAGGCTTCAAAACGGCAGTCCACAAACCAATGGGTGACGTCATGGTGACCACGTCTACTTCTTATATACAGTCTATGTGTTCCCCAGAGGATGAACTTTCTTGACTTAGATTTAAATTTATTTAGATTTACAGATCACATAACACACAAGCAGTTCACAAAATCTTCATGTATGCACTCATTTCATCCCAGCTCACAACAGTGTCAGTGAGGCAGATTGTTCATGGCTGCTACTGCAGAAGGACCAAATATCCTGCTGAAGCGAGCTCTTCTCCACCTCAGTGTTCTGTATCTCCGACCAGATGGAAGTAATGTGTGAAGTCGTGGTTTAAGGGGTGATCGGTGACATTTGATATTGAGAGTTTGCACTTCTTTCACATTACTGGTTCTATTTTAACACTGCAGGCATAGATATATACGCTGTAGTCTGATAACCTTTGCTGAGTGTATTCATACTCCTTAGAGCAAGAACCCATTTGAGTCTGGCGTTTCCATGACCTGGTCTGTAGTGTCAGACTGCACATTTTTAGCCCCCCTGTTTGGTTTTGAAAAACAACAAAACCATCAGTGTGTTGTTTCCTTCTGAACCCTTTGTGGATGTTAATGAGCAGTGCCGCCTCTATGAGCCTCTGACTTTGTCTTTAGTTTTGTTTGTTTGTGCTGCCAGTGAGGATCTTCTGAAAGATTTGCATGTCAGATACAAAGCTCCACCTGAAAGACGTGTTGAAACAGCAAACACTGCTTTGTAAATGAAGCAATTAAGCCTCCGATTCTTGTTCTGCTTTTGGCAAGGGTTGAAATATGTTTGTACTTGCAGATGCATTTGCATATGTGTGAGACTGTGTGTAAATACATTTGTAGCATTTGACACGTGGCGGTCTGGATAAAAACATCCTATCGGAAGTACTTGATGAAATAACAGTACTTAGCGATGGCCTTATCGTAGCCCTAATGACAGTAATCAGACTGAATCAATCTGGCATTTAATGCCCGGCATCAGGAGTAGTTGTTGGTCACAAACAGAGGAGAGCACTAAAAATGTTTTGGTCTCTATTTGACCTTGGTGCTGTGTGTGTTTTTGTGTTTGATTTGTATGTGTGTGTGTTTCTGAGGGAATAGAGAGGAAGAGACAACACTATGCCAAAATAAACCCCAAGATAAACCAAGATAAACCCTCAATATCAGTAGGGTCTCCAGCCTGCAGGACAGAAGACCCATTTCCAGAATGGTCTCATAGAAGTAAGGAGAGAGGCAGTAAAAGAAGAGCTGCTGGCTCTGTGGGAGTAGTGGCTAATTTAAATGATGCAAGCCAGAGTTTCAAGGCAGTTAAAGTTGTTAAACTAATGGCAGCATATGCTAAATCCATGACTCATTAAACTGAACTTGGAAATTGAGCCAGAGCAGACTTCTGAAAGAGTGGCAACACTATCTAGCCTGAGCACAAAGACAGTTTCCAAGTGACAGCACTGTGAATGAGACTGTACCCCAGGATGATTTTATAATGTATTCTGACTGGGAACAACTAGTAGTCATTTTGTGGCATGTGGATTACTGGAAGTAGACGTAATGTGGAGTCTTGAATTGATTTTCTTTGATTTCCATTCTTCTGGGTCCAACGTCACACCTACATTTATGTGTTTGTCATCTTTTACACTGAATAACTCCTCTGTCTGAGGGCTCTTACACACTCCTCAACACTGCCGGCAGACATTTACAGTAAACGGATGCGGGATGAATGAGACTGAAGTGGGTGCAATGATTATACAATAGCGGCTCTCCACAGTCTCTGGACGATTCAATTGGACAGTAATTACTAAAGCATCTTCATGGTGTTATTAAAAGAGATTTCAAAAAAGAGTAAAAGGCACTTTCTTTTTCTCCTCTTCAGAAACAAATAGGTAAACATGAAGAGAAAACATCTGTAATCATCTGTTCAAATTCTTCTTGTACAGTTTTACTAAAAGCTTTAGGTAGATTTTATATTCCAATGTACTTTGACAATGTAGAAATTAAGACCAAAAGGAAAAAATACATTGTGTGTCATTAGAAACTTGTTTAACTTTATGAGATTTGAGGTGGAACCAGCTAGGGGACCATCATTACAACATTTTCTAAAGAAACCATTCTCATTGCATTTGATTGATCCATTGCATCCATTTAAAGGGATAGTTTGGGTGTTTTGAAGTGGGGTTGTATGAGGTACTTTTGCATAGTCAGTGTATTACCTACAGTAGATGACGGTCGACACGCCCCCAGCTTGGAGAAGCAGACAGGAGTTACCGCACGGAAGCAAAGCAATGTACTGCTGTGTGGACAGAGCCGACAGCAAAACGTATTTTGGCTACCTAAAAAAAAGGCCCATTTAAAAAAATCAATATCAGTTTAAGTGTAAGCTATATTTAGAATATTTTCACCACTTTACCTTGCTGTCAGACAGCCCTTTCTGACGGGGAACTGAAGTCATCATCTATGCTCTCGCCAGAGAGTAATTTTACCTTGCAGAACACGGTTGTTGCTGGTCTACCGCTGCCTCGATCGGTTAGTTTGTTTGTGTTATTGTGTGACTTTGGTTAGTTTGGATTCACCAATAACACAAACAAACTAACCGATCGAGGCAGCGGTAGACCAGAAACCCCTGTGTTCTGCGAGGTAACATAACAGTTTTTTTTCAATGGAGTCTGGTAGCTTTGGCGAGAGCATAGATAACAGCTGCAGTTCCCTGTCGGAAAGGGCTGACTGACAGCAAGGTAAAGTGGTGTAAATATTCTAAATATAGCGTTCACTTAAACTGATATTACTTTTTTAGATGGGCTTTCTCTTAGGTGGCTAAAATAAATATTTCTGCTGCCCCAGTCCACAGCAGTACATTGCTTTGCCTCCGTGCGGTAAATCTTGTCTGCTTCTCCACACTGGGGGTGTGCCGACGGTCATCTACTGTAGGTAATACACCGACTATGGATAAGTACCTCATACAACCCCACTTCAAAACACCCAAACTATACCGATTGTGATATTGGGCTATATAAATAAAATTGACTTGACCTGCAGGGCAAAAACTACTGATTCCTACCAGTTAGACCACAAACTACTCCATCATATCTGCTCAGATTCGTCTGCTTCACATCAGAGCTGGGGGGTTTTTTCAGAGAAAATATGACACCACTGTTTTGAGTTGAATCATTCATACGTTCACATTTGTCCCCAAACTGATTACTTTGCGTTAACACCCATCACATGAATTTCAGATTTTTTCATAGCCTGACATACTGTCAATGTGTTCCTTGGCTGCTATGCTGAGTGCTGACCGGCAACACACTCATGCACATATATAAAGATCTGCACAGTGAAGACATATTGAGGGATGTCAAATCGACGATTCATGTGATACTTCACAGGTGATGTATTCTGCAAAAGCTGCAGGCCTCAGTGGTTACAGATGGAAGATGAAGACAGCAGCACATCATCATTGCTGTGGCCACTGTGTGTGTGTGCGTGTGTGTGTATGTGTGTGTTTGTATGTGCATTGTGTTATCAGTGGTTATCGGTGCCGGCTGTGCGTCCCGTCCGTGCTGGCTCTATTCTTGGCAGGGGTGTGTTTACAGACTCGGACACAGTGTGTGATCCTCATTTCTTCTGATCACAACCTGATTGGAGCACGCTGGCCATGCCGCCGGCCATCCATAAAGCGTCTTCATTTGTTGACTTCATTGCTCACAGCTGCAGTTGGAAAATTGCCTGTTTACAACAGCGTCAGTGTTTTCATTCTTTGGACACCGAGCACAAGCCTCATTATTTTTCCACCGATACAAAGAACACGGTTCAGGGTTCTTGTTTTAGTTGAAGTCTGCATGAAGCAGTGTAGCGGGGCCATAAACCAAATGACTTGTGAGCGGCATGACTCCAGGAATAGCAATGTCGGTTGACTGCAATGCCTCAACTATTGGTTATTGATGGATTAGCATGAAATATTATACAGACATTCATGTCCTGAATTATAATCACTTATAGCGATCCCTTCATTTTTCCTCTAGCGCCATCATCAGGTATTTTAATTTGTCCAAGTCAATACTTTGGTTTATCACCAAATACCTGCAGAACTAAGGACATTCCCATCAGTTTCAGTTGTACCCTGTGTTTAGTGTGAATTAGCAAATGCTAGCATGCTAACATGCTAAGCTATTGGCTTTTAATTCCAAGAATTTCCACTTGTAGATGCCCAGCAGAGAGTCTAACACACTTTCCACACCAAACGGTAAAGAGAACAGAGTGGTGGGTTTTGTTATTCACCGTGTTTGAGATGTGGCTTGTGGCAACAGTCCAGTGTGACGATATCCTCGATGATGATGCAATAATATTTACAGGTAACAAGAGAAACTTAAAAAAGGAGGGTTGAAAAACAGTGTGCTGGAATCTTCCCGTGCTAACTAAGTAATGAGACACCTGCGACGCCATTGTAATTATCCATAATCAGTAGGTGAGTCAAGGCTTC
This sequence comes from Sebastiscus tertius, assembly GCA_916701665.1. NCBI lineage: Eukaryota > Metazoa > Chordata > Actinopteri > Perciformes > Sebastidae > Sebastiscus > Sebastiscus tertius. The sequence goes on from CAKAOH010039846.1 coordinate 29,678, forward strand.
AAAATAAGAGCACTTATAGAAATAAAAATAATAATGTATTTCTCATCTAACCATATACATAAACTAAGGCATAAACCAAAAGTATATGGGCTCAGTTATCAAATATTAATACAAATAAAAATAGCTCCTCCGTAAGATTTCTTACTATTTAGCAAAAAGCACCACTTTGTTTAAGAACAGCCGCACAGAGCCGCTACCTACTGTAGCTGCAGACTCTTGTTAGAAAGATTCAGCATTTCATGAAAACACTGGAGATAATTTTGTTATCAACCTGGTGAGATACTTGCTCATGTTCAGCCTGAACATTGATTTGACTGAATATCTGTACAGTGACGAATACGCATTAATGTTACATGTTTCCAGCAAGTTTGTAAATGATCAAAGGTGTATTCAAACCATGTTGATAATCCTCAGAATACACAGTTTATACAGCACTTTTCTTACATCCCTGTGTTTCTTTCTTTTCTTTTTGTCTAGAAGTCAATACAGATGTGATTGTTATAGAAAATCTATAACTTTGTGTCCTCTTCCTCTGTCAGAGTTGTTATTATCTTTAAAATAACATTTGAAGAACAAAAAGTTCTGCAGAATTTATTCCGTGCAATTTGTTGCTTTCATATCTGTCTATTGTTGATAGAACTCTGTGTTTTATGACCCTGCTCAAGAGAGTGGAGAAGCAATAATCTTGTCAGGGAAACAGTGACACCACCTCTGGTTTCAATCTGTCTGCTTCTCTCAATGTTTGTCTGCCCACAAAGCTTTAGCTCTGAAAGAGCGTCTGCACTCTGCTGCCCTTGGAGGGCCTCACACTTTGGTTTATTGTCAAACCTGTAGAGCTGCGAGTCAGACAGATATTCAGGAGGGAAGACTCAGGGATTTAAAAAGTCCGTCGTTAAATCAGCCGGCAAGTCTGCCATCGGCTCATTCGCACATTCTCTGGAAAACTGAGGGAGTGTGTGATTGATGTTTCAAACAGAGACATAATTGGACACAGCAAGGCATCTAAACGTAATGAAAACCTGTTAATTCATACCAATTTTACAAGATTTGCTCAAAGGGCTTGAGTGCCCTCTTAGGTTAGAGCTACAGATACTCACTTAAACCTGCAGTAGGCAGAATGGTTTTGGCATCATTGGGCAAAAATTCCATAATAACCTTTCAGCATATTGTAATTCAAGTGCTCTGAGAGATAACTAGACTTCTGCACCTCCTCATGGCTCTGTTTTCAGGCTTTTAAAAAATCTAGCCTGTGACGGGAGACTTTGACCAATCACAGGTCATTTCAGAGAGAGCCTTCCTGTTGAGCGTTTCTATTGGCTGTGCTCCAAACTTCACAAACTTTCTCATTTTACAGCTAAACAGTACACTACAAGATGTTTCTGAAAACGTCTGAGGCAAGGAATAGGCATTACAGTAACAGAATATTGATTCATATTTGATCAGCGCTGCCTAGTTTGACCGTTTGGTCGGAGTTCGCGAGAGATTGACAGCTGCTCAGAGCCGGCAGGCTCCAGCTCAGCTCTGATTGGTTGTTCTCCTCCGGTCTGTGAGATCTTGCAGATGTCCTTAGGAGCACTAGAGGACACAGAGGCACATTATTTCTTCCAGATTACCGGTCTCATGCTCTACTGTCAGGATATAGTGACCGTTTTATAAAAACAACTTTTTTTTAATCAGAGTTGCTCCATTTCTACCCACTGCTGCTTTAAGATCAGTTTGAGGTGGTTTTTAAAAGGTCATCTTAGGCAGCTTTGCTCCCTCCATCAATGTTTTACTACTGAAGGTTTGACACTTTATTAGACCTGCCGCTTGACCCTTTCTAATTTCATCAGTACGCAACTGAGAGAGATTCTGTCTCTCCTTGTATCTGTCTCCTTCTCCTTCATTATTGTCTCCCTGTCAGTGTCAGACAGACACCCAGCGCAGTGTAAATGTCAGAGCTGTTTGTCATAAGTGAATTATTAATGATGACACGCTGAAAAGCCATTTTCCGTGCCACAAAACCATGTGTCTGTCAAACAATTTGCAGAATGGAGACGGCGGTGTTATTGAGAGAGAATGTGTGTCGGGGGGGAACGTTTGTTCACTCGCACGCTCTGTAATAACGTTTTCATTTAATTCAAGCTGGCATATTTGTTTTGTGACAAGGACGTATTTGTTTTGCTGTGTTTAGGGTGGAGAGCTTCTCATTAAGTGATAAAATGATATACTGCTGCGTTCAGTCTCACACTCACCCTCCACCCACCCTCGTTTCTTTCTTTGCTCTCTCTCTCTCTGTCTCTGTCTGTTTTAATGTGTTTGGATGGCAAAACTGCAAGCTGACACGGTTGGTGACCATCACAGAGATGGAGAGAGATCATGAGTTACCAAGTTGTGTGATCCGTCAGTATGATGGTGTCCGAGTTTGACTAAATGTTGCTCTGGGGTGTAAAATGAAAACAGTGAAGGGATGGAAAATGTTTAGGAGTGCAGCAAAGGAAGACAGATACGGAGGGAAGTGAAACTTTTGTGTGAGCGAGTGACCTCACAAGTTCTATAAAGCCCCTGATTAATAACATTTATATTTTATTGCTCTAATTTTTTGCATAGTCATTGTTCTCTTAAAGCTGCAGCAAAGATTGATGAAATTAATTAGTGTTTAAAAATGGCTTTAGTGACCATACATTTTATTATCATATTATATTATCACAATGTCCCCGATTTGATTCTGGTTGTGATCTTTGTTTCATGTCATCCCTGCCTCTCTCTGTCACCATGTACCTATCAATCTCTGTTGTCACTATCAATAAAGGCAGAACAGCCAGCGGTGCTTTGAGCTAAATGCTAACGTCAGCATGCCAACATTGACATTGACAATGTATTCTGTGAATGTGCCTCAATTTCGTCTGCTAGCAAACTACAGAAAAATGCCTAAAAGCATGGGATGCACTACCAACGGGGTAAAGAACCCAGAAATTAGTTTTTATAATCTGCTGAACCGAAAAATCTGAGCCTATAAGGAGACAAAAGTGAGGCATCAGCAGGAAGAATGGAGAAACTGTGGGATCCAGACAATACCTAAGCCTATGTGTGCAGCAAGCATTTTGTACAGTTGTCAGTTTCAGGGTAACTATACTTCTGTAAGTTAAGCTAAAGTATTTTGACAGTATGACACTTGTGTTATAGTGTAATGTGGATGAATCAGAAAGCTATGCAGTATTATGTTTGCAAGTGCCTTAATCTGCCTTCACATGATAAGACATTTGCTCTTCACTCACAGTGAGGCAGGACACAGAGCTTTACAGAGGCAGCAGGTGAAATATGTAACCTCAAAGAGCGCAAAGAACGCCATTCACTGTTTGTGTCACTAGGCAACAACACTTGCAGCTGTTCTCATTGGTTTCGCTTTGAAAGGTCAGCGGCAGCCAAGGTCAAACTGGAAATAATATTAACTTTGAGTGGTCCGCCACGCCAAGGGTCACTTTCCACCTACTCGGGCGTCATCACTCTCCCCATTGGAAAACAATGGCACAGCCAGCGCAGAGCGATTTTACCGTTGATCATGTGTGGGCGGCTTTCGCTAACTACAGTAGCTTGCTTACACATAGCTAACATTAGCTTGCTAACAGCGAACTTGTCCCATTATCATCTTAGTTATCAACTGCACTCCTGGTAGATATAGTGTGCTAAAATAATCTGATGTTTTCAGCTAGCAATAGGCAGTCTGTCCGCATTCTCAGCCTTTGTTTGCATATTGTGGCGCCGGTTGTTTTCCCCTCTGGTGGGCTCAGCGTATGATGCGTTGCGCTCTGTCTCTATGACAATAGATGTTGAGACATTACACTCACAATACTACAAACCCCACGATGACACTAGAGTAGGGTATCACCAAAGTTATTATAATTCGTCATCTGGGAATCATGATTGTCTGGACAAAATTTTCTGGCAATCCATCTTGTAGATGTTGATATACACTCACTGGCCACTTTATTAGGTACAACGTGTACCTAATAAAGTGGCCGATGCTAGTACCGGGTGGTTTTCTGCTGCTGTAGCCCATCTGCTTCAAGGTTCGACGTGTTGTGCGTTCAGAGATGGTATTCTGCATACCTTGGTTGTAACGAGTAGATATTTAAATTACTGTTGCCTTTCTATCATCTCGAACCACTCTGCCCATTCTCCTCTGACCTCTGACATCAACAAGGCATTTCCGTCCACACAACTGCCGCTCACTGGATATTTTCTCTTGTTCGGACCATTCTCTGTAAACCCTAGAGATGGTTGTGCGTGAAAATCCCAGTAGATCAACAGTTTTTGAAATACTCAGACCAGCCCGTCTGGTATCAACAACCATGCCACGTTCAAAGTCACTTAAATCCCCTTTCTTCCCCATTCTGATGCTCGGTTTGAACTTCAGCAAGTCCTCTTCACCACGTCTAGATGCCTAAATGCATTGAGTTGCTGCCATGTGATTGGCTGATTAGCTATTTGTGTTAACAAGCAATTGAAAAGGTGTGCCTTATAAAGTGGCCGGTGAGTGTATTTGCTGCACAGAGAATTGTGGGGTCAGAATAGCCAGAAAAGCATGCTGGCTTGTATACTGCAAAATGCGACTGGATGAAGTAGGACATCCTGGTATTTTTGGCATACTGCATTTGACATACAATGTATTGCGACATCATTATAGTTATTAATTACACCTGTGCTTTTCCTGCTTTGATATGTCAAAATGACTACTGTGAAATGATTTTATGACATTTCCCTAAAGGCCCCTTTTTATTTAACAATATATTTAAAAACCAAAAACATTATCATTATTTTTGACTAAATGTGGACTAAACCTCTATTATTGTAATATTTCTCTGTCCCTCCAAGAGTATAGGAGACCTGGGTTTCCAGGACTTCCACCAGAGGACGTTGTCAGCCTCTTCCTCAGCCACAGCTAAGCTGAGATGTTACGCTGCAGCATTTCTCATCCCCACGTTTGGGATTCCTCCTGTGCTCATCGGGGCAGTGGCTGCATCTACAGGTAAAATACCTGTCAGCTTGAAGTTCAAACTTGATCCAAAATAATCTACATGGAAATAGGTGCCACTAGAAGAACTAGTACGTTGAGCGTGTTGTATGTAGGCAGCTGTCACCATCATCATATCCATCATGTCCTTACATGCTTGCTCTCCCAACAAGATATTATTTTAGAAATACATTGCAGTGTGTGACAGTGACTACTGACAACACCTAACGCACCCTGCACCTCTTCTGTTTCCCAGACTGGAACCTGACCTCGTACGGTTCTCCGCCTCCGTTTGAACGAGGTCAGACCGGTTTGATTTTACCCCTCTCCCTGCAACACCTGACCCCGCCCGCCATCTCCGTCATCGGCATCGGAGCGGTGGCTGCCGCCGTGATGTCGTCCACCGACTCCGCCCTGCTGTCTGCAGCCTCCATCTTCACCTCAAACATCTATACGAAGATCCTGAGGACCAAGGTGAAGGTGGAGAGGAGAACGGTGGACAGATAATCAAATCGGTGCACATTTGCTTTCTTTTTTATTTTATTTTTTATTGACAAGAAGATAATATAAAAAGAATTCAAGTAAATAGAAGCAGCTCATACAGAAGAGATAAGAATGGTAAAATACAAATACACATGAGAAATATTAAAGCATAATTACATACAAAATAGATATAATAAAATAAAATAAAAAAACAGGAATACATACTGTATATACAAAGTAAAAAATATAAACAAATTCAATCAGAGGTTTCAGGGAAAAAATGTTCTATAATAATTTTATTATCTGAGAGGCTATTACTTTTTTTATTGCTTAGTAAATTGAGTGATTTGAGTAGAGAGTTAAATTCTAAAAGAAAAAGTAAAAATTTAGGAAGTGATTTTGTGAATGAAGACTTTTGTAGACAGAATAATGAAATTAATCAGATGTTCAAGAGTGCCATCATCTGGATTATCATGGTATTAAGGAGTAGATCAAATCAGTGGCTTCTAAAAAGTGACACCAGCGGCCGTTTGGACTGTCAGGTGACGCCACATCAATCCATCATTGAGCAGATGGAAATGTTGCCCACTGATGTCAGCACCACTTTGTTTAGCATTTGAATTTCTTTTAAACAAGCAGCATGAGTGGAAACATCTGCCTGTTCCCAAAATGACTGTCAATTCTTGAAACGATGGATGGGGATGTAAAATAAAGATTGAAAGGGAAACGGAAACACAGACCAGATTCTAATATTCATGGGAGGTCAATGTGGTTACGAAACTTAAAGCTCTGAATGCAGGCGTATAAAATCAGAAAGATTTTGGGACAAACACAAAATATTTAGAAACAAGGGAGTGAATAAGCAACACAGTTTCATGGCACTTTGATTCGTGTACATAGACATGAATTTCCTTTTTTTTTTGTGACGCTCAGCACGACTTTCACCAACGTATTTTTTGTGCGTTTTCCTATGAATGTCCAGCATACTAGGGAATGAGGAACAGATGAGCAGGTGCATGTGGGAGTCAGGTGGCTGGGACCGGTTGGAACGTCTGAGGGCATCGGGTTCCTAAGAAATGCGCAGGCCTGGGGGGAGTAGCAAGTGGCAAGTAAAACACAGGAAAGTTGTTGTGTTCTCATTAATTGTGACATGTTTGGGCGATGTTTTATGTAAATTGATGTTACATTGCAATGCAGCAAAAGATCAGGTTAGAACAGGTTCAGCTTTTTGCCACGTGTCACTTTCAGCTCCAGTCCTTTCAAAATATAACTACTTAGTTAGGCTTAGGAAAAGATCGACTTGGCTAGGTTTAGGCAATAAAACGACTGAGTTAGGTTTAGGAAAAGATCATGGTTTGGTGCCGTAACTTAAGTATGGAAGTTACGTGACAAATACATCAGCGTTGACTTCTGGTTTCACACAGGACACGAACATCGGTGTCCTAGGCGAAAGTCCAGTGTTTTTTTACCCAAACATCCACCCCGACCTCCTCCCTACACGGTGTTCGCCGCTCTTCATACTTCCCGGTTCACAGTTACGTGGATTACATGAGAACTGATATTGTGCTGACTGTCATGACAAAGTGAAATTCGTGTCTATGTACACGGATCAATACATACAATTTTGTGACTATTTCAAGAACTGCTCTGCGACTGGGCCGTAAGAAAGGTTTGAAAAGATATAAAAACTAATTCCTCAGTCTGCTGCTGCTCACCTTACGGTTTCCCTCTTTCTATTCCTTTTCATTGTAGGCGTCAGAGAATGAGATCAAATGGGTGATTCGTATTGCTGTGGTTTTCTTCGGCCTGGCCGGTACATCGCTCACCTTCCTGCACACGGGCGTCATGGCCTTCTGGGTCCTGGGTGGAGAAATCGCCTACATTATGATGTTCCCGCAGCTGGTCTGCGTGCTTTTCTTCAACATATCCAACGGTTACGGCGCCACCGTGGGCTTCCTGTTCGGGTTCCTTTTAAGACTTTTGTGCGGGGAGCCCCTGCTAGCGCTGCCACCTGCCATCCATTTCCCAGGATGCACCCTTGAAGACGGTGTTTACATTCAGTATTCTCCTATCAGGACCATCTGTATGCTGGTGGCTTTTGCCACCATATTGCTGGTCTCCTACCTGGCGTCTCTGCTCTTCAACAAAGGACTCATACCTGAGAAGTGGGACGTGTTTCAAGTTAAAGTTTTGCCGAAAACACAAACAACAGCAAATGGCACCAGCAGCAATGAAAACCACAACGCACAACCTCTGTGTGAGGACGGTGGAGTCACAGATCCAATGTTGGAATCAACATGTTGAAGAATATTAACTGAACACTAAACACGGTATTACCTCTCCGACCAACATAAAGCTCTTTAAGATTATTTTTTAAAATGACATGATGAAACAAATGACTCCATGTTTCTCTGAATCAATTGGAGGAACTAGAGGATGAACTTCTTTGTGTCTTGTGAAGAATAATAAAGGTGCATCAACCTCCGGGTCTGAAAAGTGAAGCAAATGCTGAAGTGCCTTAAACGTGTATTCTTTCTAATAGCCAGCAGAGGGCGACTCCTCTGGTTGCAAAAAGAAGTCTGATTGTATAGAAGTCTATGAGACAATGAGCCTACTTCTCACTTGATTTATTACCTTAGTAAACATTGTAAACATGAGTTTATGGTCTCAGTCGCTGGTTTCAAGTCTTCTTCAATACAGCATGATGTTCATTTAGTAAATTATGGTACCATTTAGACTCAAATAGACCATAAAGCAGGGGATGCTTTAGGACGTGGCTACCTTGTGATTGACAGGTCGCTACCACGGCGTTATCTGGTCTGGGAGTTGTCCGTGTTTTCGTCTTACAACTTTAACCCTTTCACTGTGTGTTTTCAGTTCTTGAAAGTTAATTGTAAAATTTTTGGTCACGTTTGGTTGTACTCTCGTGTCACTTCTGGTTGCCAAAATGACGAACTCGAGGCTTCAATACGGCAGTCCACAAACCAATGGGTGACGCCACGGTGACTATGTCCACTTCTTATGTACAGTTTATGGTCCTAATGGGTGTTGGATGTGGAGCACACTTTTTTTAATTCATTTTGCCAAATAAATCCTGTTTGATTAGAATAAACACGTCATGGAAGCAGCAGTTTTGATGGTAACTTCACATCTACATTTGTCAAACCATCTATACATTTGGCAAAAAAAAAAAATCACACTATTAGCTTCCGGAGCTTTCGATCATGATCTTCATCAGCCAGTTATCGTAGAATTATAGATGTTCCAGTTTTTCTGAGCACTTTAAGAATTGCTCGTGGCATTATTTCCAGTCATTCTTGAGACATTTCACACAAAACTACAAACCTCATGTGGGTGCTGCCAGAAAAGTCAGGTGATCAACAACGTTATTAGGATATATGCTCTGGGACCCTTCAATGTCTGAACCAAATTTAGTGTCAAGGTACCAAATTCAGGTACAACAAAGTCTCTATTGCCTCATGGTACATATCAACATACTATACTGTATAACCCAGACCTACTGTTACCAGCGAGGGGTTTGAAGTTTCTCATTTATTTGCAGTGACCAAATGATGTTTTCTCTCTAGTTTTCATACATATTTATTAATTTGGCAGAGGCTTTAGTCTTAAGTGACACGTTGGTACATTGAGGAGTTTGACCTTACTTGCTTTTGTCTGTCTGTATTCTAAGAAGCAGACAGGAAGCTGCTGCGGCGGCTGCAGGGGATCACTGATACCATCTCTGCATTGACGACATTTAAAAGCTGACATCCAACAGCTTTTAATCACTAAAGTTATACACTAAAATTTATGCGTTTACGTCTTAAACCATGTGTTAAGGTAAATTGATTATGCTCCTTTTCAGGGTCTAATTTGACTTGAAATTTAACTTATATTTCTGTAGATACAGATTAACATCCTTGTCACTGTTGGATTATCCTGATGATATTTACATGCATGACTGTGCTAATACAGTCAGAGCTGACTGTTCAGCAGTAAATCGACAAGTGACAGTTTCAGGACATATTGTTCTCAACTTTCAGACTCAGAAATGTGGCCCATATGCCACACTTTTTGCAGAGAACTACAGCTTCCTGTAATGAGGTCAATACCTGCCCACATGTCAATATATATATATCTATATATATAGACCTATGCACTGAAGACATGATTCATGACCCGATATACAAATTAAAATAACATTACATTGGGTAAAATTAACCATCTTTTTTGGTTTGATTTATGACCCAAATAAAAACTTTAAAAACAACATTATACTGGGTAAACGTAATCACCCCTTTTGGTTTCATTTTTAACCCAACAAAAATGTAAATATGACTTTGTTACTGGGTCAAAATAACCCAGTGTTTGGGAGTTATTGTTGACCCAGTGTTCTTTATACCCATTGGTACTGGGTAAACTTTACCCAGTGCTGGGTCGGTGCTAGTTTGACCCAGTACTGGGTACCACGATTGACTCAAATTGGGTTAAAATTGACACAGTATTTTTTAGTGTGGCGTAAATTAGCTTCATAATCTGTTTTAATAATTCATCGACTTCACACAAGATATGGTAGGCTCAAAAAAAGCAACAAGCACCTTTAATGTTTAGTTATATAATAAACAATTGACAGTAGTGCATTTTCTATAGGTACATCTGAAACTTGCATGGAAATAATATTACAGCAGGATAGATAAAATGATCCATATGATCGAGTACATTTAAACCTGCAACAAGCTGAACTACTGCTGGCCAATCAAAACGGAAAGAAATCTTGAAGATATATCATGCTCACTACGTGCTTTGTGGCTTTTTATCTACCCACCAAACCTCCACCCCCTTTCCACATGCTATATCTGGGCCTTACTAATTTCTTCTCTCTTCCTGAGGAGATTATCATCAACCCACTGCATGTAAAAACTTACCATAGTTATTGTAGACTGTTTGAATACACACAGGACAAAACATCAGACATTGGTGTCCGGAACTCATCCAGGAAATCAAAGGTACATTTTATGAAATTATATAGATTATTTAAAAAAGATAAAGGCACTGCAAACAGTCATGCAAATGAATATACAACAATCAGACAGCTTTGGACTGTGTAGGTGTACAGACTGCTTTGTTTAAACCAACTATATTTTATTTCTTTGGCTTTTTTTCACTCTCACCAGAACTTATTGTACTATCTGAAACTTTATTATTTAAATATTAGCATTCGATTATTATTAATGTAACACATTTTGAGGAATATCAATAGAAACAGAGCATTTTTTTTATTTGATTTGATCGTGGGTATAGGTATACTGTATTTGTGTGAACTTTTAAATTATATTATTATTATTATTATAAGAATGTGTTCCCTTTCTATAACCTGATCTCTTAAACAGGGTTTCACTCTGAAGAATGGAAAATTTCTGCAGCTCATCACAGGACAAAAGCTATAACTACAGCAACGCCACCTTCGACTACAACGGTTATGATGAAGAAATTGAATCCATATATGTGGTGACATGCATAATCGTTTGTATTGGCCTTCCTTTGACCGTCGTGGCCATCTATGCTATTTATTCTCTGGTATGTACGTCATGACTGAGATCTATTTATTCACTGTATGTTTCATGTGTCTGTCTGTAAAGGATCTTGATATGGGTTAGGGCTCCAGGTGTCAGGGGGTGGGTGTGTAATGTGCTGTAATGACCTATACATTTACAGGAAAAATATACTCCATAATTAAAGGTTCAGTGTGTTAAATTTAGGGGGATATATTAGCAGAAATGGAATATAATATTCATAACTATGTTTTCTTTAGTGTATAATCACCTGGAAATAAGAATCGTTGTGTTTCCGTTACCTTAGAATGAGCCGACGTATTTTTGTAGGCCAGCCAGGAAGTTAGCATCGCCCTGGTTCCCTCAACAAAAAGCCAATGGGATTTTTCCACTGGGTTTTGGATTATTGCTGAAAAAAAACTCTGTGGCGAACAAACGTTTATGATACTTACATGTCTTATTCAGCAAGATAATCTTCACAAATGAATGAGCAACACTTTTAGGACTTCTGTGTGTGAATGCAATCTCCAGTTGTTATGTTAGGCTATAGACGATCTACACCACGGTTGCATGAACGCGAGTATAAACAACGAGGCTGTAATGGCAGACGAGTCAGAATCTTGACAATTAGTAGTCTCATTTAGCCACTTGTTAGCAACCACCTTTTTTAACACACATAAAGGCTTCAAAATTCAGGAGTGAGGTATTTATTGATTTATTTTATATTGTATAACAAAACGTTATAATCTCTTAAACTTGTGTTAACCACAGACCTTATTTCAGGCATCTGACTAAAAACCCATTCAAAACAACTCATTGACTTCCAGACAAGGGAACCGAAAGTGCTAAAATGCTAACTAATTTCCGGGTTTTAGGAAGCTTTCCTTGAAGTATGGCCTCTGATCGAAGCAAACGGCGTTACCACGGTTTTGCACCGGGCGGCTCATGTTACCGCAGTCTTGGAAAGGGAGGAGCGAGCGGAGGAGAACTCAGTTGGTTGCAATCTGCAACCACACCACTAGATGCCACCAAATCCTACACACTGTACCTTTAAAATTTACATGAAGCTGATTGGACCCCGCAGACATATGTGGGAGGTGGAGTTCAGAACATGTAGTAACACAACTGATTTTTTTACTTTTACTTTTATGTTTTCCTGCAGGTGCGAAAAGATCATGTTGCTCCGATCTACGTCATCAACCTTCTCATTTCCGACCTTATTCAGCTCTGCTGCATGATGGTTTCGGTTGCATATCCTGAGGATTCAAAGGCGTGTCCCATCTTTATTATTTACTACTTTGGTCTGGTGGCCAGCGTTTGCTTCATGGTGTTTGTCGCCCTGGAAAGGTAGCTATCTGTCTATCCACTTCTGTGTCTGAACCCCATAGACTGTAAATAAAGATGGACGACATGACAGCTCCCCAAAAGTGAAGCCAAAACATCTTGATTGCCCCCTGGTGGCTGGCTGCAGTATAGGTCATAAAGCCCGCTTCCTCCATGTTAGCGGAAGGGACATGGGCCAAACTAAAAAGTCAAAGTACACCTCAAATAATTTTTTCTCATGGATGATTTCTGTCATTTTAGGAAGTTCTTATCACGCTAATGTATGTTCAAGTGTTCACTTTTCCAAAAAGTTTGGTTTTAATTAGTTACTTGATGCTATAAAAAGGGAGTGAGATGTCATAATTGACAGCTGTGAGTCTCTCTCGCTGACAAGCTGCGGCCGTGCTCGGCTCGCGATTGGTTTGGGTGGGTGTGTGGGTGGGACCTCAATACCGCGACTCCACCGCCCGATCACTACTGCGCAGACTCTGGCTCCGAATGATGTCAAAATCTCAAGATGGCAGCTACCGTATCCGGAATATTTTGGCTTCACTTTTGTACAGTGGGCGGAAGTGGAGACGCGTCATCCATCTTTATATACAGTTCATGGTCTGACCATTGTATTACTATAAAACTCTGAAGCTGTGTCTGTCTTGTTTTACAGGTATTTGGTCATCGCCTACCCGCTGTGGTACCGCTTCAGACGAAACATAAAGATCTCTGTGGTGGTCTGTGTCATGGTCTGGGCCTTTCCTCTTGTCTATCTCCTCACTCTCTTTTTCTGGTATATTCCAAGGGTCTCAGAAATCGTCTCCTTCATCTTTTTCCTCCTTCCACTCCCACTGCTCACATTCTTCCTGGGTGGCACCCTCAAAGCACTGTCTTCCTCCATCTCAGTGACCTCTGATGAAAAACGACGAATTGTAGGAATGCTGGTCCTGGTGCTGCTTACTTACACGCTGTTGTTCCTACCCAACATCATTTGGCTCATGACAAAGGGAGCCAGACATAACGATACCTTCGACGACCTGTCTTCTGTGTTTCTTAGGTTGAGTCCTCTTGCAGACATAGTTCTGTATGTGTTCATGAGGAAAGGGATCATAGACAAGCTTTTGGCCTCTGTGTGTTGTTGCAGAATGGACACCAATGATTTCAGCACTTCAACAATATGAATGATGACAACACGTCCACGGTCAGCTTCATGTAGGCAGAGAAAGACGGAGAGAGAGAAAGGGGAGAAAACAGAAGGTCAAATGTCGGCAAATAGAAAGGAGACGAGACAGATTCTGTCATATATGGTTTCCAATACGACACCTGACTGTACAGTAAATACCAGGAGGAAACGTCTTGACTGTGCTGTGGGAGTTCTAGTTGCTTTGGTTCGCTGCGATGGCTTCAACAAATGCGTTTTTATTAGTTTGTAAGCTGTAAATTGATGTCTCATTTCATCACAAAAGCAAATCAGATATAACTTTTTGATTAACTGAGCTCATTATAGCCGCCACACTGGTCTTATTGCTCTTGAGGACTTTTTACTTTTGTTCTCTCATACACATTTTCATTTAGTTGTTTACTTTTTTCCCAGTTAACTAATATATAAAACTGTGTTTGTTTGGCTTTTTCAGTTACTGATAATAAACTAAACTAAGATTTATCTTTGGTGTTTTACTAGATTTTTAGGATGTGATTCAAAGTAGGTATTCTGCAACAGCTGTTGTGTGCTTGGCAATATGGATAACGTCCTATATCACAGTATATGTAATGTTATATGCAATTAAACAATTTCTGGAAATGCAATTAAAAATCTGTTACTAGACAAAAAATGGGGAATGTCTACCTTTGGCTAACTCACTGCATTAAGGCAGGGCATGGAAGCTTTATTTATACAGCACATCTCAAATATGTGAGAGAAGCAATTCAAAATGCTTTAAGCGATGAAGTACAGCATCACTTCCTTGAATATCTCTTAGATCTTCCATTAAAACTAAACTAAACGTGAAGGCTGTCAATCTCAACTGTCTTTCTTCAACATTAGACTTAATAAATTTAATTTCAAACAAAATCAATGTACAGAATAATATCCCAATCAGACAAAGCAATAGCCTTACCTTCAATAAAATGGGAACATGTTTTATTCAACACTCCCAATGATGATTTCTGGAACCCAATCTGTAAGAACAGCTTCCCTATGAGCAACAATACTAACATGCAGTTTATACAATACAAAATAATCCATGGAGTACACTTCACCTATACACACACATATATATATATATGTATGTCACATCAATGTCACTCCTCATGGCACTAATAAGCAATAATGACCAGACTATTTTTTAATTAGATGAAATTAAATAAAATACACAAAATGAAATTCACAAATGGGATAGACCAGTAATACGGTTAAAGTGACTAGATAAACCGATCATAAGACATTTTTTAATTTAGATTTGAAAGTATTTTTATTCTGTTCTTGTTTTTATTTTATATACTTCTATTTATTTATTGATTTATTTTATGTGTACCTTTCTCTATGTTATGTTATGTTATGTTATGTTACTTATGTTATTAACATAACATAACATAATATGATATAATATAATACAGTATAATATGGCAAATTATGATATAGTATAGGATATAAAACTTAAGAACTTAATAAAATCAGGAATTATAGTACATTAAAAGAACAGTCAAAAATATTATATGTGTGCCTTTCTCTATGTTATGTTATGTTATGTTACTTATGTTATTAACATAAACAACAATAACATAATATAATATAATATAACATAGTATAGTATAATATAATATAATATAACATAACATAACATAACATAATATAATATGGCAAATTATGATATTATATGGGATAAAAAACTGAAGAACTTAACAAAATCAGGAATTATAGTACATTAAAAGAACAGTCAAAAATATTAAAAGACAAAATGAAAAAAAAATCTCCACATTTTTTTTGGTGAAAATCCAGACCGGAAGTACGAACACGCCCACTTCATGTGTCTTACTCTGAAAGGTCTGACCGGATGTGGTGTTGTTATTAATCTGTCTCTAACTTAACGGTTGGTCCTCCACTGAGTGTCTCTGAATGAATGACATCATGCGGGCTGCTGTTGGTCTCCATCTGCGACATGACACCTCCAGACACTAACGGTGAGACGGTTATTATAACATCTACCTGTTAAACCGGTAAAGAGCGGCTCGGTAACGATTAGACGTTAAATAACGATCCAGCGACTGTTTCTCTGTTAGCTAGCAAGCTAACGTTAGCATCAGAGCTAGCAGCCAGGTAGAGCTAACGATGCTAACGATGCTAATGATGCTGAAGATGCTGATGATGCTAACGATGCTAAAGATGCTAAAGATGCTAATGATGCTAATGATGCTAATGATACTGATGATGCTAAAGATGGTGAAGATGGAGAGAGGGATATTTACCTGTTACTTAGTTTATTAAATTGACACTGAAGGTAAACTATTTGTTTAATGTGTGTGTGGAGAAACACCTGCTCAGGTAACCTGCTGGCAATACAAGCTGTCCTCTTGGCTTTCATTCATGTTGGGAAATAATCAAACATGATGTTATCTTTGATTATACTGTAATATATACCCACTAATCTATACACAAGTTTGTTATCAGCTGTTATATTTATGTTTTTCTTCTTTCCTTCAATAATGGCTATTTTAACAGACATAAAACAATATAATTCAAACACCAAATTAACATTTGAAGTAGTTTTGGCCTCAAAAGAAGAATAATTAAATTATTATTTAGTCCCCACTGTGTTGCATGACAGGGAATGAAATTAACACCTTTCATTCACGTTGGGAAATCAAATCAAATCAATGTGCTGCTACATGATGTTGTCTTTGATTATACTGTAGGTGATATATGACAACTAATTTATACACAAGTTTGTTTTTCAGCTGTTGTATTGATGTTTTTCTTCTGTCCTTCAATAATGGCTATTTTAACAGACATAAAACAGTACAATTCAGACAACAAATTAAAGTTGGAAGTAGTTTTGGCCTCAAAAGAAGAGGAATTAAATGATTAAAACGTCCATTTAGTCAATGTCCCTACTGTGTTGCATGACAGGGGAGAATACTGTTGGAACATTTCATTTTTTATTTGTTTTCCAGTCCAGAAAAGCTAATCCTAGACCAGAGGTCAGCAATCTTTACTATCAAAAGAGCCATCTTAGGCAAAAACAAAAAAAAAGAAAATCTGTCTGGAGCCACGAAACATTTGAGCATTGTGATGAAGGTAACACAGTTTATAGTCTAAGTATATAGTATATAAGTCTAATGCAGTGAGGGCCAAAGTGCAAATGTACTACGGAGTATTAGGGTCACATTGAGGGAAAATACATCTGAGATTTACGGAATAAAGTCATAATATTACGTGAAAAAAGTCGTAATATTACGAGAATAAAGTCATAACTTTACGAGAAAAGAAGTCGTAATATTATGAGAATAAAGTCATAACTTTACGAGAAAGACATTCGTAATATTATGAGAATAAAGTCACAACTTTACTAGAAAAAAGTTGTAATATTAAGAGGATAAAGTCATAACTTTACCAGAAAAAAAGTTGTAATATTACGAGAGAAAAAAAGTCATAACTTTACGAGGAAAAGTCGTAATATTACGAGAATAAAGTCATAACTCTACGAGAAAAAAAGTCGTAAAATTATGAGAATAAAGTCATAGCTTTACGAGAAGAAAAGAAAATAACACGTAAAATTACTATTTTGTAATATTATGACTTTATTCTCAAAATCTCAGATTTATTTTTTTCCTCAATGTGGCCCTAATACTCCGTCGTACCGCCGTACCATAGACCTACAACAATGATAAATAAAAATTAAAATGTACACAAAAAACAGTTATTCATTTCCATTTTTAAAAATCCCCAGGGAGCCACTGGAGAGAGGCTAAAGAGCCGCATGTGGCTCTGGAGCCGCAAGTTGCTTAGAGACCCCTACCCTAGACCAACCTTCTGTTTCTATTGTGAAGTTTGAAGAAGAGCTTTGCTAAAGCAACACACCTGTTAATTCCAGTTTGTTATAGACTGCATTATTGTGCTCTTGACACTGAAACAGGAAGCTGTTCCAATTTAAATCTGCACACTTTTTGATGCTCCAGTTTCTTTCACCAATGACTGGTGATGTCTTCTATTCTTATTGAACTGTTGCTCAGAGGGATCTGTGTCTCTTTCTGCCCTTTCAGTTGTCAGTCTTGTTCAACTACTGTACAGTGTTTTGTTCTCCATGTACAAAAGAAACCCTTCATACAAAACGACATCTAGGCTATTTGGAAAGAGGACTTTTTACATCCTAAAAGATCAAAAGACACTCATAAAAATAAAGTAGCTTTCTCAGCCATATGACTGGACCCAACAATGCTGTTGTGGCAGCAGATTACAAATTTCTCAACGGTAGAGTATAAAACAATCAGGGCTGTCAATGTTATAGTAATATGATGAAATGATACGGGGGAATATTCGGCAGTTTTTTCTCAATAAATGACTTAAATTATTAATCGATTGTCAAAATAGTTGCCAATTATATTTCTGTTAATCAACAAATTGATTAATCAATTTATTTTTCTTTACTAATCAATCAGTTAATTGTTTAGTCTATAACATTTTAGAAAAATGTCAGTTCCCAGATCTCAAGAAGATGTTGTTCAATTGCAATTGACAGTCCCAAACAGTTTACAATGATATAAAGAATAAACTTAGATATACATTTTTGCTTTTAAAAACATTAAAGGAATAATAAATTTTCCAAATATTTTTTTATGTATTGACTTATTGCTTCGTTGTGTAATTGTTTCTTCTCTGTGTTCCAGGTGTTGAGTGATGCAGCAGAAGTTGTGTTCCAGAGGTTCTGGTTCTTTCCTCTTGGAGAGGAACGGCCAGGCCTGCGGCGCCGTCACCGTCACCTCCTGCGACCTCCCCTTCCGCTGCCCCCGCTGTGGCGAACAGGAGCGTTTCCGCAGCCTTGCCTCGCTCCGCGCCCACCTGGAGTACCGACACTCGTACCGCTCGCCGGACGTGACCACCAGCGGCTTCAGCATCACCGGCAAGCTCCCCGACCCGTTGACGGCGGCAATCCCCTGGCACGACATGAGCCTCCCGACCCGCAGGGGCCAGCAGGGCGCGGGGCGGCCACCTCACGTCCGCTCCCTCAGTGACAGCAGAGACAGCGGGTACCTCCACTCCTACAGATCTGTGAGGAGACGCACCCAGAGTGTCGGGGTGGGGACGCAGGCTGAGGAAGAGGAGGATGACGATGAGGAAGAAGACGAGGAGGAATTTGGGACAGATGATGAAGGAGAAGAGGAGGAGGACGAAGGTGAAGAGAGAGATGGAGGTAGAAATGAGGAGGACATCAAAATGGCTATCAAAAAGTCAGACGCATGCTGCCATCACCTCAACCACCATCACCTCCCGTTCCCTCTTCCAGCCCCTCTTGGTCCCCCGCCAGACCCGGACCTGGACTTAGACCTGGACCTGGTCGGTGCGTTCAGGTTTACTTACTTACTTTACTTTTCAGAACAGAGTTATATTGTTAAAAAACTTATCAGGAATTTCAGGAAGTGGTTCAGAGATCAATAATCATGATTACAGTAGTCATGGTTACCGCCGCAGTAACTCGTCTCCTTTACTGTAACCACCAGAGCAGAACGCGTACTCTGGTTTGGAGACGGCAGCAGCCTCGGCCGCGGTGCGCCGACGACTGGCCAGCATCCTGCGGGCGGCCGACAGCACCATGCAACGCCGGCTGGCCAAGGTGAGCACGGAGCTCGCCCAGACCGACACAGAGCTCCTGTGTGAGCGCGCCCACTCGCAGCACCTGGCCCAGGAGAGGCAGGAAGTTGCAGACAGGGAAAGGTCGCTGAGCCGGCAGGTGGACGTGGCTGTCATGGTGATTGCCGCGCTGAGGGAGCAGCTCAACGCTTCAGAGAACGAGCTGGAGAGACGAGAGAGGTAAACAGGCAACACAGGTCTCTGCATATGTATTAACAGTAGGTCAAAGCCTTTAGTGTCTCCGGAGGGAGCTGTATGAAGTCTGATAAATGTCCTCAAGTGATGTCACTTGGGTCAGCGGCGGTTGGGACTGAAGACTACAAGTTTGAAAATGAAAAAAAATCTGGAGGTGTGGAATTAGAGAGAAGTGAGATTACCAGACCTCTGTAGTCCGCTTCTCATCTCTACTGCAGGTTAAAGGCTCCAGGCTACATATCTGCTCACTGGACCAGCCCGAGGTGAAAAGCACATTCATTCGAGTGCTGTACTTAAATATAATTTTTATTTTCCAGGGAGGTGATAACCATCCAGAAGTTTCTGGAAGCGGCGGCTCGACAGGAGACGTGCGGTAAAGTTCGAATCCAGCGCTTCATCGAGAATCTGCTGAGACGCATCGCTCTGGCCGAGAGACTGGTGGAGTATTACCAGGTCAACGGCAGCCCGCAGCAGTGCAACCACTACAAGGTACAACACCAGTGGTGGAATGTCAACAAGTACATTTACTCAAGTAATTTGCACAAGTATTTCCATGTTATGCTACTTAATACTTCTACTCCACTACATCCGCTACAGTAAATAAATACGTACTATTGACAGAGTTTGTTCTATATGAGTTCTTTTACTTTTGATACTTTTAAGTATGTTTTTCTGATGGTACCTAATATTTTAAATGCATATGAATACTATGTATTTTCTGCTTGTTAATGCTCAGTGACTTTGACTTTTTTGTGTCCTCACCAGTACCAGCAGCCAAATGATAATGGTCCTCACAGAATCACTAAAAGCAGGTGAGTACCTGCACATTGGCTCATATGATACAACCCTGTAACTCAAACATGGGTCAAAGGTAGATTTAATAATAATCCCGATCCCGGGACAGTTAGGGCTGGGTCACACCACAATTTTTGACGGTCAAATTCTGTGGAAAACTAAAGTGTCCATAATGTATTTATTCATTCTAGAAGCCAAGCCTGTAATATTATACTATGAAAACAAAAAAAGAAACTTCAGCAGACTGTCAATTTATTAATTCCACTATTTCACATCCATAAAGCCAAGTTCTTGAGGTCTCGCTCATCGTTTGAACCTTTCAATTTTTAATTTAAGAAGTAGTCTGTCCGAATTATATATAGCTAATATGTTACAGGATTTTTTTAAAGAAATTAGTTTTTATTTATATTATTGTCTTTTCTTTACCAAAATGTCCTGCTACCATGAGAGTGGAGTCATTCCTGTGGTGTTATCCTTATTTTATCCATGTTTGTTTTGTCTTAATGTCACATGTTGACTTCTATAATAAAGACATAAACTATGATAATAATAATAGAATATAATAATGATAATTAAGTCACTCATTGGAAGCTCTTTTGCAACTTTGGTTAAACCTTTTTTTGAATATCTAGTCTTGTTTACATTCACTACAACCTCCTTCCCACTTCCTATGCCCATTTGTTCATATATGACATTTCCAGGTCAGCGGGAGGTCAGCTGTCCTCGTCTGGTCTCCATGACAACAGAAGCCACTCCTCCTCGCAGTTCAGCGGCCGTCCTCTGTTCTCCAAAGCGGGCGGCGGGGAGCGAGACCGGGAGCGGGAGCACCGGGAGCGTCTGGCCCAGTCGTCCCGGCTTTTCTGCCGACCGGAACACAGAGACGACATCTGGAACCACCAGCGCCGCCGGTCCGCCGGGTACGAGGCGTAGAACTGTAGAGAAACACCGGGGGAGAGGGGCTGTCAGCGGGTAAAACTTAATTTAACAATGACTTTATTCCAGTGTGTTAACCTATGGAAAAGTACAGCAAGGTCACGTTCACATCAAGCTTCTGTGGAGCAGTTGATCTTAACTCTCCTTCAGTATAATTCTTCCTTTAAAGGTGCAATGTGTAAGATGAACTACCGTCATCAACAGAATGTGAAGAGGTTACAGAGCTGACGTTATGTTAAAGATGTCTGTGTGTTGTGTTGCAGAGATATCCACTGAAATGAGCATGCTAACCAGCTAGCCCCGGCCCGGCCCGTCCTGTCTCGTAATAGAGAGGCGATAGTGAGTCAGTGTAGCGTCCAGTCTGCCCTCATGAGAGGACGAAGAAGTAGAGCTGTCCCGAGGGCTTGTCAGGCATGTTGAAGGTACGTTTTGATAGTTTGTTTATAGGATTGAATCCAAATGGCGTCGATATGTGGTTTCGATGGGGCAGTTTTCTTGCTACTATGGTCTCGCTAAAACTGAGCTAAGCAAGCGATAACGTAAACTATAGGCCAACGCCACACTTGAAGATTATGTGTGTGGACCCAGTAATAGGGATGTCACGGTGAGGACATTTTCCCACCGGTTAATAAAGTCATGACAGCACCGGTGTTACCGATTACACCTGACATTTTATCTACCTGATGTCACTGCGCCACGCATACCGGCTGTGACCGCTCCGTCCTTAACATTATGGGTCCTTTTATAGCATTGGGTTTAAATCTGAAATATTGCCAAATAGGCGCTTTTGCCTTTTCGCTTCGACACCGAATCCTCCACCATCATCTTGTCTGTCAACTCTCTCTCGTCCCGTATGTGTGAAATCTGCCTCCTGCTACTCTGAGCTGAGACTCCGTGCGGAGCAGACACTTTCATTTTCGGTCTGTAGCGTCCGTCGTCTGACTATGTTTTGATAACACGGCGCTGATATGTGAAAATTAATTACATTTGTTTTATTTCTATAGAAAAAAAAGCGGCGGTGGGCAAGTAATGCAATCAGTGTATGCCTGAACACCATGTAACACCAGTAACACTGACTACCGCGGTAAGCCTACCGAGTAGTAGAGGTGAAATGCTGCCCCCTGTTTGTTTGGAGCATGTGGCTACGTGTTACACATTGCACCTTTTAAAACAATACACTTACACTTCAGTAAATGTAATTACATCTGGACTGATGCCCTTATTAAGCTAGAAGGGCACAGGCGGGTCTTAATGCTAAATAAATATTATATACATATATATATTAAAATATTACTTTGACATGGAAATGTTTGCAAATTTAGACAAAATGTCAGTGACTTTCCTGCATACGTTTTACAGGATGTTTAAAAACGGGGAAAAGTTATCAGTTATTGTTATAAGGATTAAAAAAACAACTAATTTTAAGTTAAAAAAAGAGGGTACAATATGTATTGTTATCAATCTGATTAACAATTCCCAGAAAAAACATATTTTCTTTTTCCTTTTAGAACTTTACTTTAGTATTATGTAAAATCATTTTGCATATATTAAATTAAATGTTTGTATAGCGTGATTGGATACAATTGCTCCTCCTGAATGACGCAATTTATATTAAATTATTTTTTATAATACAAGAGATAAGATTACACTAAAGTGTAAATCAAGAACTCTTTTATAGACGTCAGCTGCTCGGCTTCAGGCAGTCTGATCCCTAATGAGAGAATAAACACAAAATGCACATCACAGGAACTATTACTGCGTAACAGGGTTTAAGAGCGTAATGCAATAATTAATGTTACTGCATGACCACATTGCCGTCACAATGCATTCAAGTTTTTCCAGCTTCATGTTATTGAATATTTTGTACTTTTCCATAGATTATTATACTGAAATAGACGATTGTGAAGTGTTACACTGGGTGCTTTTTCAGCGGGATGTAAGAGAGGGTGAACTTTCAGTATTCAAACGTATCAATTAATGACAGCTTCTAATCTTTTGTCTCATTTGTCAGCACAAATCACAATAATTAGTGCAGTATAATTAACCTCGGTCTTTAGTGATACCTACTTTCTGAATCCTCTCCTCCGTATTTTAGAGAAACTTCAGGTAAAAACGTGCTTTTGTATTCATCTACCGATTTTAAGATTTAATTACAGTTGATCGTGGAAACAAGTTGTTGAATTGTGAAGAAGGCGGAATGAGGATGAATAGTTCCCGGTGACGTCGATGACACGTCCTCTCCTCTGGTTGAACCTTTACATCGCGGCCTGGTTCCCCACTAAAATAACTGCCCTTCAGTCCAGTTATCTGATCTCTGTCTGTGCTTTTGAGGCCAAATGGTAGCGTTGAACTCCTCCACATGTTGAAGCAGTGCACAAGGGGCTGTAGTAAAGGAAGGTGCTGGAGTTTACTAAGAGTTTGGATGATGCAAAAGCTTATGGAATGGATTAAACAAGGTCTTCTAATATAAACTGCAAATGTTAGCATGTCCGGCTAGCTCATTATCTACAGTAATAACCTCGAGATATTTCCAACGCCAAGGAGCATTTCATACCAAGTTAGTTTGTGTTGTTACAGGTCAAAAACATGCACTGTGTCGTATTTCTCCACTTTGTGGGAGCCGGCCCCGGATGCTATCAGAGTTCAGGCTCTTTGTTGGATTTTGGAATCGTTTACATACTAAGATTGTTATCCGAGATAGTGTTTACTCTCGTAATGTTATGAGTGAAAACATACAGTTTGAAAATAAGTTGTAAGCTAAGCAGCCAATACAAACTTAAATGTATTTTTTCATCTTAATTACAATACTACGACTAAGCTCTGCGACTGTTTTAAAGGTGCTTTATACAATATCCAGAGCATTAATATAGCAGCAAACAACTATTTGCTATGTAAATATATAGAGGAGTAATGTCTACCTGAGCAGAGAATGAAGTCACTCTCCCTCTGTGTGTGTTGTAATCAGAGCCGCTTTATTGACAGTGCACGTGAGCGTGCCCCACCGGCTGGCTCACGGCTGCCACTCTGCACTGCTCTCATACGGCGGTTACAGGTGATAACGTCGTCGTGGCTGACGCCGCCATTGCGGGTTAACGGTTAGCTCTATCAGCAGTGTTGCTGTTGTTTTCACTGTTAGCACCGTTAGCTACGAGCCACCGGCGCCATGTTGAGAGCCATGCAGAGGCAATAGAAATGCTCCGTTTAGCACCTTTAACTGGTTAACTGGCACCTTTTACCCGGGAGCTGTTAGCTTTAGCCTCAGTCTTTTCGCATGTATGCAGCCATCAAGTGCATATTTAAGACCCCTTTTACAAGATATTCTCATTTTAAAACAAATCCGTTTGAAACATTAAATAGCAGAGAAAAAACAGTTTACTTAGATTTGATTCAGTTTTGAATGTGTGCCTCTTTTTTCAACATTTCATAACAGATAAAATTGTCAGCTGTACCTATTCATCTTTTAAAAGATTTTAAAAACGTATACCTAATTGTTAGCTGTATATATATATACTGGTACTTAATAATCTAATCTGTACAGGAACATTATTTTGTAATTGAGCTGTTGTTACGTACCGCCCTCGCAGCACTGATTTGGTTTGTAAAGCACAGACAGGAGTTTGATGACACCAGACCTGGGTCAAATATACTCTGCATTTAATTATTGGCTTTTGTTTTGAAGAGGCTTCAAACAGCAGATGAGTGGTTCACTACATCAGGACCCAGTTCAGATACTGTCTAATAACTGTACATAGAGAGAAAAAAAGTTTGATATGTTGACTTGGAAATACTTTATTGTGATATTTATTTTGTTTCTGGCAGTCGTGGTCCTGTGTAGCCAATCACACCCATCAACCTGTTATCTCAAGTTTACCCACTTTTTGTTTTGTATATATTCCACCTTCCTTCTTTGTGCGTCCACTATGTGTTAGCCTAGCTTAGCACAAAGACTGGAGAGCTCCATCAAAGGTGAAAACAAACACGACTTTCAAGCAAAGCTATCTGATCGAGCCACCAATTAATTAATTAAGGGGACAGCTGGTCAATTTACGGGGACTTAAGGGGCTCTCCCAGAGATGTGGGCCTTTAATATATAACAATGCATCATATTTAATAAGTCGAACATATGTTTTGTTTGTAAAATCAAAGTAATTACAGCTGTAAAATGAATACAGTGAAGTAAAGAATACAATATTTCCCTCTGAGATGTAGTGGAGTCAAAGTATAAAGTAGAATAAAATGGAAATACTCAAGTAAAGTACCTCAAAATTGTACTTTTAATAATTGAGTAGATAGTTACTTTCCACCACTGATAACATCAGATTTACTCTTTAATTATACAAAGTACAGCATGTCAATAAAACGTGTTTGGAAGGTGTTTTTGTGGCTCTTGGTGGAGCTAATCAGTTCCAGTCTTTGAGCTGAAAGCTTTGGAAAACTGCATATTTTTCCCTCCAAAAGAAGCCATTTACATGCAGGTAGAGTTTGTCCCAGTGTCTGGAGGACACCACACATATAACGAATGTACTCCTGAGTTAATGTATAGCTCACGCTGAAGAGATGCCGTGTTTTAAGACCTGACCTTTTGTCTCGCCGTTCAGGGCTTAAACTCGCACTCATTCACACAGAAACGGGTGGAGATTCTCCGATCACAAAATGAATGACGTCGTATCAACGCTTTCATCCAAAGTGACTTACAGTGCCGTGAATGCATACAGTACATTTGCAGTATACTAAAAAATTCCTTTTTCTCTGCATCATCCTGTACGATCTGTTTACACGTCATTTTTGCACTCATCCAATGATAAGAATGTAAATGTAAAAGACGGTATTCGGTGTAAAATGTATCCTTGCTGTCGTTGGTTTAGGTTTCGTTGACGGTGTTAATAGATATTTTGTATACAAAGCTATTATGTGTCGTCGAGTGGAAGTAGTAGTCCTACAGAACTTTAACTTGGCAGAACATTTATCTGGGTCACAAACCTGAACCCGGCTTTTTTTCCCTGGAATTATGTTTGACTCTCTTCTGATGTTTTTATTTTCTTGTTGTTTCAAGTTAGTTTGTCTTATTTGAATTTGTAATTTGCATTCATGCAAAGTCTTACATTTTTTGGATCGTGGATTGAGCTTAGAGGCGCCCTTTTCAAAGACCCGACTAGGAAGTTGTATCAATCATAATTTAATCCACATTTATTGGAAGTTGCCAGTTTTTCTAAGCCAAATAATGTACTGTGTTTTTCCATCAGTTTAACAAACCAGTCAGCCAGATTGATCTATTACAGTTTCAGTAATACCTGATACCATATCTTGAATATTACTGTTTAATGGTCTAAAAACCATTATAGCTATCAGCTGTTTTAATGGCTTCATGGGCCCTAAACGCTGAGGGTAAACCTGAGTTTTGTCAGGTTTACTCTCCACTGCTTCTTACCGCATAAAAACCTGATCCACATACATTTGGACAAATTGTATTCCAGAGATCCATCGTGTGATCAGACGTCCTTTAGTCCTTTAGCCCTTTGTGAATTAAGGCAGTGGTGATCTAAGCCTAAATGTTACTGCTGCTGTCAATTAAAAACACAACAATTCTTAGTTTCATGTGATTATGCACTAATGAAAACACAGGCTGTGTCCGAAATCATTCACTCATTCACTCATTCACTATCCAGGGAGTTCTATGTAGAGTTATATTTAGAGGACTACAGTACATAGTGAGCTCATTGGCAAAATGAAACAACACTTTCGGCACACTACTACTGGTAGGCCATCCATAATAAACACTGGCATGTATTTTAGTGTGTTATAAATACATATTTAAGCTATTTTGTTGAGTTGTCTCTTAGAGAAATCCTCTGAGTGAATTTAAGTTAAGAGTAAAGCGGTGATGCGATGCCATCTGCCGTTGTGGCGAGCGTATTTTCCCAAATTAATAAACACAAAGTACTTTGTGATCGTTTGTGTTGTAATGACCTGCTCACAATAAATACATTTTATTGGCGCTCATGGATTTGTCTCAATCGCGCTGCTCTCTCTCCTCTCGTCCATCTGCCAATTTTTTTCCTTCAGCGCAATGCATGATGGTACATAGTGCTCGGTTAGTGACCATCATTGTCCACTACTTTTCACAATACATTGTGGGATGTACTTTGAGTCCACTATATGGGGTATGATAATACTACTGCAATATGGCAAACTCACCATATAGTGAGTAGTGAGTGATTTGGACACAGCCTACAGTTATGAGTATTATGTCATTTCTGCTAATAGATCCTCTACACACTGTACCTTTAATTGCATCTGTGAGGTCACTTCACTTCTGATTGCAGCGTTTCTATTAACATGACCTGATCTAGGTCTAAAAAATGTTTAGTCTTGTAAAACCTTGAATAATCACTGAAACTGAACTTGTGAGCTTTTTATGCAAACAGCAGCATAACTCTTGAAAGACGTGTGTGTAAAGGAGCATGTGCAGTGCTTCAGGTGTGTACTGCTTCCTGTTGTAGCGTCAGTCATTGGAAAGGTGGTGGAAGATGCATGAGGCAGCCCAACTACTACTACTACTACTACTACTACTACTACTACTATAACTACATATGTAGCTATTGTGTTACTGTGAAAGCATGCTTCATATGTAGCAAAAAAAAGCAAAGTACTTATACTGTTATCTTGTACTACTATGTGTACTTTTGTAGCAGAGCGAGGTCTATTTTAATGGTACAGTATTCGAAGGAAAGTTGCACTAAACCAACCGAGAGCACTTAGCTTGGAGCTGTTGGGTTTCATATGAAGGGAGTGTCGTAAACTGGACAATCAGCAGGACAAGTCTGGAAAATAAATTTTATTACTTCTGTGTTTTGAAATGTTTTTGGGGGGAAATGTGCTCTGAAACGAGAGAGAGAGAGAGAGAGAGAGAGAGAGAGAGAGAGAGAGAGAGAGAGAGAGAGAGAGAGAGAGAGAGAGAGAGAGAGAGAGAGAGAGAGAGAAGCTTGAGAAGTGGATGAAAACATAACCGAACAAGTATTATAACTGCAGTTAATGTTAGTTTGACACTACTACCTTTCTTGCCGTGCGTCGGTAGAGATTAAAGTTAGTTTTATGTTGTGTAAAAAAACTGTTTCCGCGCCAAGTTGGATATCCTTGAGTTCATCACGTTTGTCTGTAGGGATTTCGTTTGCAGAAGTAATCTCTAGTTTTGTGCCTTCACTGAGAAACTCTGTTGTCTGTATAACACTGTGCAAAATGCAATACTGTGAAGAACTGGAATACTTTTTATGTTGAAACTTGTCGGTCTGTGTGATAACCATCGAAGATTAAAGAACAAACATGACACCGAGATTATTACCGTTGTTATTCAAGTGTTTTGGATTTTATTGCAAAATTATCACTAAAAATAAGTCATCTTTACATGTCATTGGTAAAGTCGAGTACAATGAATACAAAAAAACTAAAAAGATTTGTGTAGTTTAACCTTTAATTTGTTATTTATGTGTGTTTTGTAGTTGTGTATCTGACACAGTCTTCTGTATATTGTTGAATTTCATTCAAGGCAGTTTAATTTTCAATTTGTATTCCCCCATTTACATCTCACAAGAAAGAAATCTGAATAAACTGAATGGAATTAGATTTTTTATCTACTATTATCCTAAAATAGTGAGCAGAGGACGTCGACATAAATGCTAAACAATGTAGCGGGGCAGTTAAGCATAACAATTGTGCATTTTGTGTTAAAAAAAACAACACATTTGGCACAGATGTAGGTTTATATGTTATGAAAAGATATAGATATCGCTGCAAATTTGGCTGAGCTTTTAAGGTCACTGCAAAAATAAAACATTGTCGTATGAACCTGATTCGCTTACCCAAACTAAACAGTTCTCATGCGACTAGAGGTTACCGGCAATCCTGAACTTTATCCAGCGATATCACTGTGAATGTTACTGCTAATGAAAAGATAAATGCAGCGATTGAAAGCTGTAGATCTTACAGGTGGATGTCATTCTATCATGAAGGCAAGGGGGTGAAGTTTGACCCTGAAGTGACTAAGCTCCTTTTATTTGATTTTCACATTTTTCTCAGATTAAAAGCTTTTTAAAAGCACCCTTAAAAACAAAGAGGGAAAAAAAACGTGTCTGTGATCTTCTGCCATCTGATCTCATCAGCTTGAACACACCTTGGAAATCATCAAGAGTCATAAAATCAGTTTTCTGCAACATTTTTAGAATATTAAGCGCATTTAAAAAAATATGGCTGCCACAGCCTCAGGGGCCACATTTGCAGCGCCTCGATATTTATATCTTTTCATAACATATAAACCTACATCTGGGCCAAATGTGTTGCTTTTATCGCAAAATGCACAATTATTATGAATATTTTAGCTTCGCTGCTCCACTAATGATGAAGTCAAAATGTTAGTGATCGTCTATAATTTGTTAATTTTTTATCCCATGTTTTATTTTATGGTAAAATAGTAGATCAATTTCTATAACCGCTGATTCCAGAGGAGTAGTATGATACTGTATGTTGTTTTTGAGTGTGATGTTGGGATTAGATTGATTTTCTTGGCCTCAAGTTGAATTTGAAAAAACTTTGCTCATCAAAGAAACTGTTAAGAATCTATCACAACAGCAACATGGAAAAGGAAAACACTGAAGTACTATTTGCTGTAACTTAGACCTGTATTTAATTGCTTTGTTGCAGTACTCACAAATGGCCACTAGATGTCACTCTCCTGCTAAAGGAAGGCAGAGTCTTCTCTGCTCACTGAGTGGGTTGCATCAGGATTGCCTCAACATGACTTCTTCTTCTTATATAATTGATTTCCAGCATTTCCCAGAATGCCCCTTTTGTGCCCATTTGTTGTGGATACTTTACATTATGTTGACCACTTTACAAAGCACATCATTGTTCTTCTAGCTGTGTGGCTCTAAGGAGGGCGATGTTGGGCGGTTGGTCGGCCTGTTGGTGCATCACTTTGGTCCAAACATTCACACCCACTTTACGCTGTGATTGTTCAGATGTGTGGAGGTGAGAAAGGAGCCAGAGTTTGAACTTCTCTCTCAGCTTTCTTTTCTATTTCTGTCACTTTTCATGGGAACAATAAAGTGCAACAGTATGAATGTCTTCCAGGAGAGACGCTCTGAAAACGTGCTCTGTTATCCCCACATTTAAACTATATGGCATTTGATGGAAAATGTGGTCTTTAATTTAGGGAATGCACAACAGTTATGTTTACAGTGATACAAAAATATTGTTTCTATGAGTCAAGGGTATCATGTGTTGTGTAACGGCGTGAGGGCATCCACATTTTTCATTTGTGATGATGATGAAAACGCACAAACAAACACACCCACACACACAGACATACACAGAAACCCACATGATGATGATGATGACGGCAATGTCTCCACACAATAGGCTATATTTACCATCAGCTGATAATATGACACACATGCACATATGTTTGCATCGTTTGTGTTTGTGAACTAATAAATAACAAGAAATTAAAAAAATTGTAACATTCCCGTGTACAAATATCTTGGTTTAATTTGATTTATTGCAGTTAAATTTTTTATAAGATCTTGAGTGTAAAAATGTGGTATTATTTCACTTCATGTTAGAATTAGAGCCCAACAAATACTGATATTGATATTCAATTTAAAAAAAAACAGATAATGCTCATATTTAATATAAACACGTTACAAACCTTTTTGATAAGAATTCCTAAAATGTTATTATTCAAGAGTTTTGACTAAGATACGTACCAAGCGAGACATTTTACAGTTGTAAAACAAACTAATAAATATAATACTAACAGCAAATATAACTTTTATATATATATATTAAACAGTAAACATAACAGAAAATTAAATGTAAATTTAAAACAACTATAAAATCAAATATAAGAAAAAATTATCAAAGTTGACATAAGGAAAATAAGCTTATTTTAATCAGAACTAAAATAAACTATAATAAATATTAAATTATGTTGTGTATTGGGAGAAGTCTTTATTAAAACATTAAATTCATTTTTTTTTTTTCTTCAAACAGCCTTTATGATTTATCTCCATGTACCAGTACCTTTATTTATTTATTTATTTATTTTTACATTATTCTGGTTTAAATAGTATAATATAATATATTGCATACTCTCAAATATGGAAGGAACCAGGGATCGGCCACAGCTCAGTTTGCCTCCTGGTTAATCTCACCACGCTTGTTGGTTGGTGGGTGTGTTTGTGTGGATGCTGCGCGAGAACATAAGGAAGCGATTACCATGACAACAGTGTTTTTTTTCCCTCCCTGGCGTTGGTGACTGTTTCTCAAGTCCAAACTCTCTGAAGCTCGAGGGAAAACACAAATATGTTAAAGTGGTTAAACTCAAGTTTTTACTTCAGTCTGGACTTCACTAACACAGCTGCTTTTTCTTTATGTTGGACCATCCGTCCATCATAATTCATCCTGAGGGGAACATGAATGTCTGAATCACATTTCATCGCAATCCATCAAATAGTTGTTGAGAGACATTTAATTTCTATTATATACTATTATTCAACTATATTATGAAGCTAAAGTGCTCTGATTAAAATGTATTCCTAAAGATGAGTTTTGCTTTCATGCCAGCAAGCCAGATGTCCATTTGTCCACCAAATGGTTCATTTTCTCAATTTTCAAATGCATATTTTTATTTATATCTTGTTTTCTTTTCTGACCTAGTTCAGCAGACCATCTGTGTATTGGGAAAAGTAGGTGGGAGATGAACTGGAGGGCACGGCAGAATGTTAAATGTCTTGTTATGTTATGGTTCCTAACTGCATAACGGCGTGTCAATAAATACTGCAGGCTCCTGTTGATCTTTCATGGAGAGAGAAAACACGATAACGCGACGCTTTGACGTCACACGCCGCTCTCGGTCCACACGCTTTGGCCGTGAAATCATCGCTTTGACGTCGGACAATCTCACGCAGCCGTTATCAGTGAGAGCATCTACAGATTGTCACCCTGCAGGCACGCCACCGTCCGAGGCCATGTGGGCCGCAGATAACAGATTTCTGCAAGCAGAGACACACAGCAGACATGAAAATCAGACACTGAGCCGAGTTGTTGTTACGTAGGGAGAGGGGAGAGAATGCAGAAGGCTGAGGAAGCAGTTTATAAAAGCTTTTTAGCATTTTTTAGACTGTACTGTTCACAGTATTTGTTGCAGGATTTGTACAGTAAAGCCACTAATGCTAGTGTGATTAATGGCCCAACATTTGTGAATTTGTTTCTGGGGTAAACTCCACTTCATTGTCCACTTACAAAGCACCTCCCCAGGGTTATACGTGATGTCAGTGGCTGCAAGTGAAGCTCCCCTGTGGGACTCTTTGGCCTCTGGATCCAGTTTCCTGTCTATCCCTTGTGGACCAAAGCCTCTGTCACAAAACACATTTGGATCCACTCAAATTGAAGTGTGTGATGGGACAATGGCACGCAAACCGAGGAGCCTTATTTAGCTACAAACACAGATCTTTGATCAGCACAGCGCCGTGGTTATCAGGAGACACAAGACTGTTGCGTAAAGTAGAAAACAGGCGGAAAAAGAAGACCTTTAGCTGATGTGACTGAACAATCATTTATTACAAATCAGCTAAACAATATAATGTTGCAAACTGTGTTGCATTGGTAGGTTTTGTGATTAATTATTGATGATTTGTTAGATGTGGGAAGTTCTGTGAACTCTTCATTCAGTCTTAATTTCCCACGATCCCTTTTACATGCAAATGAGTTTTCATCACGTGATAGAAGAAACTGCCCTGCATCAGGAAAAAAGAGACTGCAGACCTCACACCTGAAGGCTGCAGGCCAATGAGAAGACAGTAGAGTCCTCGGTGTTGAGTTAGCGGGAGAATGCTGTTTCCATGATCCTTTTTAAATTGATTTAAAATAAAAACCCTGCGACGGACTGGCGACCTGTCCAGGGTGTACCCCGCCTTCGCCCAATGTCGGCTGGGATCGGCTCCAGCCCCTCCGCGACCCCGAACGGGATAAGCGGTTGTAGATGGATGGATGGATAAAATAAAAACCATAATAGCAAAAGCATTCATTCTTCTAAGGCTTCGGCCTTTCACAGCATCACATTGTACACATTGTGCTCATAATGATGTCATTACGCTACGTCACGGGCAGAACGTAACGAAACTATCAAAACGCCTTTGCACTCGATCTGCTCATAAAAATGAGCTCAAAAACTAAAAAATGTTTTTATTATTAAAAAATGTGCACAGTTTCAATAAGTTTTGGAGTTTTAAGAAATATTTTGTTCATGTTTCTACTTTTAGAAATGTTTGGGATCAATAAGTTTTGTATATTTTATGAAAAAACATGTCAGTTTTTTGTATTTTGTGATTTATTTATCACACAAATTCAATACTTTTGTCAATTATTATGGTTTATTGGCTTTATTGACCGTTTAGCTTAGGTTGTACAGATTTAAAGGATATGAAGTATTTGAATATACTCCAAGAAATGACATCACAATAAGAAGAAATAAGAATGCAGACACTGGTGGACCATTTCTATTGCAGAGTTCAAAGGGTTAAATTATCCAGGTGACTTCAGGTGTTTCTGTGTGGCGAAGATAATTAAAATAAAACTTTCAAAGTGAGGAAAAACACTGCTCCAACTTCACAACTTTTTAACTTCTTTCACATTTTTTCAACTCTGTCTAAAACAATATTCAGGTGCCCATATGAACATACAAACAGGTGTTGCTTGCTGTAATCATTCCCCATATCCATACTGGACACTAAGAGATCTTTTTGGTATAAAATTCCCTCTTTGTGTTTGAGCTGCAGTGGAAGGATCGTAACAACAAGATGTCTGTAACTTTGGAAGACACCCACTTGACCGTTGAAGCCTCATGAACTTCAGATGCTCTTTTGAATACACTTTCATATGGGAACCTGACCTTTGTTTTTAAGACAGAGTCAACATCAAAGTGACATTAAAGACGACTTACATGACGGCAAACCTCAAAAGAGTCTGTCGTCTACACACAGCAACATGCATATCTTCTGCTGTTTACTGTTGTGTTATAAATATACAAGGGTGTGTGTGTGTGTGTGTGTTTGGTGTGTGTTTGGCCCACAGCCTGTTGCGGCACAATAATTCATCATGTTTATTTGATTTGGAGGACGACCTACGCAGGGCTTCCACAGTTTGGCTCGACATCAGGTCTAAAACCGTCCGAGGTCTGAATCACTCCGTCTATTTTCAGGCCGCCTTCACTTCCCAGTAATAAAAACAACATGTTGCTTCAGGAGAACTGCGACGTCACGCGCAACACTGCACACACACACACACAAACAAACACACACGAGGCCCCCGTGTCACATTGTGAGTAGGTGGGTGTCAAGCTGCAGATTGAAGAGGAAATGAGGAGGTGATCTGTGTGGGAGCGGGTGACATCTCCATGGACGGATGGAGCTGTCTGTGTCCTCATGATCAGTGAAAGCGTCTTTATTGAGTTCTACTTTTAATGTTGCGTGTATTATAAAGTGGGGGCGTCCTGGTGGCTCAGTGGGCGGGAGGAAGTAGCACATTCTGGATTCAAATCCGGCTCCATTCACACTTCAACATGTTGTAAGTGTAACTGATTTGTGCCCTCAAATTTAGTGATTCATATGCTTAGATTACATAAAGGGCCACTCTGCTTTTGATAGCAACATTTGATAAACTGATAGAATTCAACACGTTGTTAAAGATGAAACCTTTTCGGTTTGTGACCTCTTACATAAAAGTGCGTAGCCTACAGTAGTTGTGTCTCCTTGTCGTGTCGTTTTCATTTAAATAACTGTTTGAGACTTTTACTTTTGATGCTTTAAAGGTTCTCTGTTCGACATTCAGAGCATTAATATAGCTTCAAACATCTATTTGCTATGTACAGATATAGAAGAGTAATGTCTACCTGAGTAGAGGATGAAGTCGCTCTCCCTCTGCGTGTGTTGTAATCAGAGCCTCTCCGTGCTTTGTTGACATTAGCCTGCCTTAACCATAGTGTGCCTTTTAGTGCATGTTTAGTGCATGTGAGCGTGCCCCACTGGCTAGCTCACGGCGGTCGCTCGACACTGCTCTCATACGGCAGTCACAGCTGATAACGCTGTCCAGAGCGACGGCGTTGTCGCAGAAGCGTACCCGCCCAAACATCTTTAGCTGTTCGGCTCTGTCAGCAATGTTGCCGTTGTTTGCGCTGTTAGCACCGTTAGCTGCGAGCTGCCGGCTCAACCGTTGCCATGTTGAGAGGCAATAGAAATGCTCTCAATTTTGCATTTAGCACCTTTAATTACATTTTGCTGATATAATTTTAGTAGGAGTTTGAATGCAATACTTTAACTTGTAATGGAGTATTTTTTACATTGTTGTATTGGTACTTTTACTTAAGTAAAGGATCTAAATACTTCTTCCTCCACTGCAGAATTTACACATCGACCTTGTTTATTAGTCATGTTGAGTATTACTGTGCCTATAAAAACATTTATGTGATGTCCTCTGACGCTCTAAGGCTGCATTCACACCAGATCACCGATGACGACGATTAACGTCTGTTGTTCACTCATGACTGGATTGTACAGCTCTGGATTGACGGTTACGTGATTGGCCACCACAGAGTGACGCCGTGTTGCGTTTCTCCAAACGTTGATTCTGTTTCAACTTTCCTGCAGCAGGTCGCTGTGCTTTTTCTTCAGCCGCACTACCCACATTCAAAAGGAAAGGGAGGACTGGTGTTTTTGCCGCACTGCGAGATCTGGTCTGAATGCAGCCTAATAAAGGAGGTTTGGTCAAGTCCGTGAAAATAACCCTAATGATGTCATAGTGGTGTTGCATTATGGGAAGTGTGGGATCCAGTGTTTTGGGCACTTGACCTCTTCTAGGGACGAAAAGCCAATCAATTTAGACCTTTTTTTTATATGTCTCACTAAATCACTCTTTTAATGGGTTTCCTCAAGTTCATATTTTTGCCCTCAAATTAATGAATCCCCTAAATTCATTCAATTTGTTGAATTTTGAATTAGCCTACTAATTCGATTGAAGAACTGAACCGTTACCACAACATACCTTAACCTTCAACCAAGCGTTTCTGTTGCCGTCCTGTTACCATACCTTAAACATTGTTTTTCTGCAATAACCAACTTTTTCCTAACTGTAACCATGTTGTTGTTGCCAGTTTTAAAAACGTTAAACATGTTCCAAGGTTTTTGCAGAGTCCTCCATAGACGCTACTGGGAACAAATGCAAGATCTGATCACTTGGATCTGAAGACAAAACACCAGATCTGAATAGGGTCCCCGTCACATTAGTCCTCCCACTGCTTCCTGTTTCTCTCTGCTTTGATTGCAGTAATAAACACAAATAAATCAAAATAGACCGACAAATTCCACCAAACAAATCTCTTTCTCAGGTTGAATTTCCATAAAGTGGGCTGTCATCGCTGTCTTTTTATGAGTATGTGTGTGGGTGGGTGTTTCCCAGTAGAAAGACGTCCAAATTAACTGCCTACGTCTAATGAAATGCCAAACACGGATGCCACAACAAGTGAGTCACGCTCACAAACATGAGTCACTGTTGATCTTGTGGGGACTAAAGTGTGGTTCTTCTTACCCACAAGGAAGGAGAAAAATCAACTTTTTTTTAATTTCACTGATCTTCCAGTTGGATCAGCGTGATGGAAAAGCAGTCATGCGACCGACCTTTTGACCCCAAACAGCTGAACGTTTTCATAAAGATGACATCCACTTCTGGGTGGGATTATTTTAGGCGTCCAGTGTGCCTTCGTGCATTTCTTTATCAACATCACCCGTCATCACGGGTGATCAGCCCGTGATCAGCCGTCACATCCTAAATATGTTCTTTTGAATTCATTTATAACTGGAGAGTTAGGAAAGTTATGAAAGCGAATTTGTTACAATATATTTTATGCAACTGAACTGTCAGCGTTGGTTGTTTTGGTCAAGTTTGCATTTGTAGCCGACTTGTCAGACCTGCAAACTGTAGAGTGGGGAAAAAGGTGACAGAAGATGCAAAACTGAAGAAAAAAAAAGAACATTTTAGTGATTTTAATACGCAAAGGAAGCCTTCTGGATCGTTTTGTTATTCGAATACGAGAAAAAAACATCTTGTTTTGATAAACAAATATGTTTTATTACATAATATTATATTATTGGATAATAATTATTGATGCATTAATGTGTTCATCACTTTAATGTTGCAGCTGGGAAATTGTGGCCTATTGTAATTCTGAATCTGCAAAGTAACTAAAGATGTCAGATAAATGTAGTATCTGTTTATCCATTATTTTTTAGCTAACTATTTCAACTGTTTAACCATTACTTTTAACTATTTCAATTGTTAATCCAAATAGCTAACTATTTTAACTGTTTATTCATTACTTTTAGCCAATTATTTCAAATGTTAATCAACAACAAATTGTGAATACCATGTTAGCAAACAACTGCCTACATTTAATGTAACTTAATGTTATGTTTGAATATTATATTATATCATATCATATCATATCATATCATATCATATCATATCATATCATATTATATTACATTGTATTATATTACATTATATTATATTATATTATATCATATTCTATTATATCATATTATATCATATTATATTATATCATATTATATTATATTATATTATATTATATTATATTATATTATATTATATTCAAGATTCAAGATTCAAGATTCAAGATGTTTATTGTCACGCCGGTTGTACAGGTACAAACGTGTGAAATACTTTTTGCTGGGAAGATCCATTAAAATAATCAATTATATTACATTTACATTACAATTACATTTACATTACAATTATAAAAGGAAATACTTTATACAAGGGCATATTAACAACATATACAGGCATATTAAGAACATATGTATTAAGAATATATACAGTATATACAGTATAAGATATATTTTTGTGTAAGAATGTGTCAAATGAATTATAGATTTAAAAGTCTGATGGCCTGGGGGAAAAAACTGAATGTATCATATTATATTATATCATATATTATATTAAATTATATCATATTATATTATATTATATTATATTATATTATATTATATTATATTACATTTTATTATATTATATTATATTATATTATATTATATTATATTATATTATATTATATTATATTATATTATATTATATTACATTACATTATATTATATTATATTATATTTGTGTGTCAGTGACCACAGTATTGATGGCCGACTACATGTCCCACAATGCACTAGGTGTAAAATGGTAACGGCTGCCTGGTGGCTAAATGAAATGACCCTCTGCCTCTGATTGGCTAGTAGTTCTTGCCTTCGTCGGTTTGATTGGTTAGATTTTGGCAGGAGGCGTGTGATTGGTTAAGGTCAGGTCAAGCATATCCAGGACAGCCAATCAGAGGCCGAGTAGGGCGGGCCGTGTCTTCCTGATCCCAGGAGGACGTGCGGACGTGTTTGACAGTTACTCAGAAATGGGGCTCAGAAGTTAATAAACTGACCGCTACAGAGTCAAATCCTGTGTTAAAAACCACCCCCACAGCTTCATATCAACTTATATGTGTTATGTTGTTGTTCTAACGTGTCCATAAGATAAAGAAAACACGAATGAATGAACACGTGAAGCAGCAGACAGACGGACAGCGGGCAATGAACGTGGTGCTGAGCTGCTGAGCAAAGAGGAGGACAAAGAGGTGAGGTCTCACTCCTGTCAGACTCGGACAGTCAACAGAAAAGCATGAAGCCTCTATTTTTGTCTGTTAGATTTTAGTTTCCAAGCAGTATTTGTGTTGTAGGGAAATATATATATATATATATATATATATATATAAACTGGGAAAAAAAAGGTTCGGAAACTTGTGTTTGGTGGGTTATTTCTCTATTGTTACAATGCTAATTGGCATTGTATTTTACATGGTTGGAAAGCCTGTTTATTTACCTTCACAATGATGTATAACTTGTAAGGATCATGCATTTGTGGGATGAGCATCACAGCTGATTATGTGGTTAGCACCCACATAAATTAAATTAAATGTAATTTAATTTAATTTAATTTAATTGACAATTAAAGGACAGATGTACATCTCAACTTATGTGCCAAAGATAACACACCGTTCAGGATATATTAAGAAAAAAATGTTTAAGATCTCTACCACTTTTAATAACTGCAGACACTGCAGCCTCAATTATTTATTTACATTAGGGCTCCGATTTTAGGGAATAAACATTATATATATATATATATATTTATTTATTTATTTATTTATTTTTTTAGTTCAAGTTATTTTATTTTTTTCATTGTTTTTCATTGTTGTTTTTTTAAATATATATATATATTATGTATTTTTTTTATTTTTATTTTATTTTATTTTTTTTGTAAGTTTAGGTTATTTTATAGTTTTCATTTCGTGACGAATATTTGTGTTCTTTGATTACATCATACTACAACCATCCAAAGGTCCCGAAGAAGAATATGTGCGTAGTGAGTCATCCTGTTATAACAGACGATCTTCGCCGCTAGCTGCAGAGCTACTGCTAAAGAGACTACAGCTGCTGCAGACCAGACGGTTCAGACCAGACCGGGTCTCGTTCTTCTGCTCCTCCGCTCCGGTATGATGCCCGGTGACACCGACATGACCTCCATCGTTCAGAGAATAGCCCGCCAGGCTCTCGTCACCTTCAGGAGCAGCGAGGAGGCCGGTAAGACCTTCCTGGAGAACCAGAGCAAGCTGCGGAGCCTGATGACGGAGATCCGAGTGGCCGACCTGAAGCTGTCCCCGAGGAGAGCATCCTCCGACGGCCACCAGCAGCTCCAGCAGCTCCACGGGCCTCCGGTCACCTACATGCACATCTGCGAGACGGACCACTTCAGCATGGGGGTGTTCCTCCTGAAGACTGGAGCCTCCATCCCGCTGCACGACCACCCGGGGATGCACGGCGTGCTCAAAGTCCTGTACGGTACGGTCCGGATCAGCTGCTTCGACCGGCTGGACCCTCCACCTCCACCTCCACCGGGCTCCCTACGGCGCTCCCTGCTCCGCTCCTCCGAGGAGTACACGGAGGACAGCGGCCCCTGCGTGCTGTCCCCAGACCGGGACAACCTGCACCAGATCGACGCCGTGGACGGTCCCTCCGCCTTCATGGACATCCTGGCTCCACCGTACGACCCGGACGACGGCAGAGACTGCCACTACTACAAGCTGCTGACTGAAGCAGAGGTCAAACACACAGAGAAGGAGAAGGAGGTCTGGCTCATGGAGATCTCACAGCCGCCTGATTTCTGGTGCGGTGGAGAGCCCTACCCGGGTCCGGAGGTCTGCCTCTGATCCACCTTACTGATCTGCAGCCTGCAAAATATCTTGGGTCTGTTTTATCAAAGGTCAAAGGTCAACTTTATTATCCCACAAGGGGGATTTCATGTGGTCTTATGCACCCTGTAGTGGCACAAGGCCGGGAGCTTTTTGGTGGACTTGTCGGACAAACTGGGCTCAAATGAAGGGTCTTTATCTAAATCATTAATCCATGTGAAGCCTTTAGAGCAGGGCTGCCCAAACTGGGGCCCGCGGGCCAAAGTGGGGACGCCATAAGTTTTTATTTGGCCCTGCCAGATGTTTGCAAATTCTTTTTTTTTTTTTTTTTTTTTTTTTATATTAAAGGGACTGTTTGTAACTTTTTACACGTATAAATCTACTGGGTCGGTGTCCCATGTGCGCTCACGTGTGGCTACGCTGTTCAGACAAGACTCCAACACAAACTACACGGAAGCGCCAAAACCACAAAGTTATATCTAGTGAAGCCCGTCTGTTAAACAGTGTTGGCTGCTGTAGTATGCAGGGGAGACCATAGCTTTGGTCTCCAGGGCCGGAGTCTCTTGCGCTTCCTCTTCTCGCTCCACCTCTAGACGTGCATGCGCGCCCACTACACACTGCAGGAGAGTTAGTTTAGCTCTGAGAATATCTAGTGAATGTACAGTGGACGTTTATGCAGAAATAAATGCTGCAGCTCCTCCAGACCAATAGAGGTTTTCTGTGTCTTGTGAAGTGACGGGGCTCTGCAGCGAGAAACGTAATCGTCTCCGACCGGGTACCGGTGTCTCCCTTGTTCACACCAGCTGCGGTCGGGAGACGATAACGTTTCTCTTCCTGCTTCAACCCCGGAGGCTGAGGCAGGAAAAGCCAGCACTAGGATCAGCAGTGATTCCTGGAGAGACCTTCGTCTGGTCAGCTAACATTACTGCCAAGCAGGTGAAATATAGAGTGATATTGTGGTTTTAGCTGACGTGTGTCGCCTCACTGTTTTGAGCGATGCTCGTTCATGTCTATTTAGAACGAGCAAGCGCGAGCCCGGCGCTGACTTTCGTTGACTTAACGGCCACAGGTGTCGCTGTTAAGAAGCATTTCTGAAAGTTACAAACAGTCCCTTTAAAAGACCCAACCGACTTTACTGTCTTTTGGAGGCCGTACCAGGCTCAGGGTTTATGGTTAGAAGATAGTGGCATCATATGAAACTAGAAAACCGAAGGACTCCATTAGTACCAATCATGTCATGCTATAGCTCGTCAGGAAGGAGGCTAACACTTAAATTTTGGCGAGGAAAAACTGTCATGGCCATTTGTCAAGGTGTCCCTTGACCTCTGACCTCAAGATATGTGGCTGAAAATGGGTTCTATGTGTTCCCACGAGTCTGAAAAGTTTGGGCACCCTTGCTTTAGAGGGTCAGAATGTAACTGCAGCACCTGTTCCTGTTGAGAAACCACACAGTTCACACGTTAGGTGACCTCACTTTTAGGTATTGTTAACAGTGCTCTGCCCTGATACGGTGAACAGCTGTTGCTCTGTTTTCCAAAGGTTGAAATATAATCTCTCAAGTTTCCATTTCACCTGAAAGATTGGAGCCTCGGGCAATACTTAACCACATCCTGTTTGCACTGCGCTCGCTCTCTCTCTCTGTGTTTTGTATTAAGGATAGTATGACCAGGAAATCAGCTAGTTGAGTAGTTTTACTACTTAAAGTGGTTCTTTAAATTTCAGATATTTACTTTTACCTCCAGAAAGGGAATGAAATCACGTTTTCATGATGCATTTCTTTCTTAGTCTCTAATTCTCTGATGTTCGTTTTGTCCCATTGTAATCTCTAAATTATCCCAGACTAGGGCTGACCCGAATGCTTTGACTGTTGCCATGGTAATCGACCTCCAAGTATTCGAATGCTTTGTTTTGTTTTGTGTAATGTAATAAGTAAGGGATGATGTACAGCTAGCGGGTCACCCTGACACCTGTACATTATCTCGCTTATTACACAGCTACCTACTTAAGAAATCAATAATTTGACACAAAATTGGTCCGCCCTGAGTCCGACATCAGAACTGCGCCCGTAGCAACGGTCTGTTATACATAGCAACGGCCTGTTATAAAGAAAAAACAGACCGTATTCAACAGAGCCGTGCAATAATATTGTATAAATCCCAAAATAACCCATGAAATAAGGAATCATCCCACAATATTATTCATTATTCATATTCAACAGTAATTATTATTAGTTATTCTCAGATGAATATCGCTGTTTGTTGTGTGTAGAGGTGTGTGTGTGTGTGTACAGTGCAGCAGCGCTGAAACGGGGGAGATGGAGATAGACAGACAGAAGAACATGTCAGCCCTCTGCGCTGCAAAGCGAAGCTTCAAATATTACTCAGCGAAGCTTCGAAGTAGGGATGTGACGATGAGGACGTTTTCCCACCGGTTAATAAACTCGTGACAACACCGGTGTTGCCGATTACACTGGACTTTTTACAAGAAAAGACGGCGCTCAATATGTGTAGAGCGCTTACTTTGATCTTTAACGTCAGGTGGCGGTGTGTCTGGCCTCTCCGGTAGAGCTTTCGCTGCGAGGCCGCAGGTTTCCACCCAGCGCCGCTCCGCCGCGTGCACAGGCTCTGACCGCTCTGTCCTCCTCACGGCGATTACCTCATTAACGTTATGGTTCCCTTATAGCATTAGGGTAAATAAGAAGTATCGACAAATAGGCGCTTTTGCTTTTGACTTTGACACTGAATCCTCCGCCATCGTCTTGTCTGTCAACTCTCTCCCGTCCTGTGTGTGTGAAATCTGACTCCTGCTACTCTGAGCTGAGACTCCCTATGGATGCTTTCACCTTCAGTTTGTAGCATCCGTCGTCTGACTATCTATTGATAACACGGCGGTGATACGGCAAAATTAACTAAATGGGTTTTATTTCTGTAAAAAAAAGCAAAACGACGGTGGGGACGGTGGGCATGTAATCTAATCAGTGAATACCCGACCACCATGTAACACCGACTACCGCGACAAGCCTACTTCGAAGCCCAGAAAAGGGTAGTATTCGGGGACAGTCCTATCCCAGATTGTGTTGGAGAAGACATTTGAGTCTCTGAGTTCAGATGCAAGCTGACATCTATAACAAGGGAAACACAGGACATGAGAGGCGTTGAGGTCACATGCTGCTTTGCCACCGAACGCCTCGTATATCTCCTAAAATGTTTCACCACATGCACATCTGTCTGTATCTGATGGATGTGGTTTAACTAAAGGTGGTGTCATTATGTAAACCAGCATATAATCAATCAGCTGAAAGATTTAAACACTCAAAAGCACCAAAATTGGAGCGACAAATGATGCGAGCAATAGACCCCGAGAGGATAGATGTCAAGAAATTGATGATGAGCAGGGTGCTGATGCTGCGTTCAAGAAAAGTCAGGACGTCTGAATTTGCTTCTTGCACCTTGGTCGAAGCCGTTGCTTCAAGTTTCGTTTCAAAAATGGAAATTTTGGGGAAGACTTCTGAACCTTCACTTTACACAGCAATACTTTTTAATAACCTTTAAATACATTTCAGCTTTCAGTATTGCATGAAGTGCTTGCTGTTGGTAAAAATATTTATTCAAAATTCGTAGCTCTAACGATGGCTTTCTGTTGCATGAAGGCAACGCATGCATTTTGTCCATGCTGCGGCACTAAAACATAATAGTTGGAGAGATATGATGTTGGGAATTCCAGACTTCTGACTGCATCTTGAATGCAGCATTGAAATCAAACCTGAGCTGAGGTGTGGAAGTTGCCCGGGGGACCATGGAGGGACGTGTGTCCTTGTGTGTTTTAAATCGTCTTCCTGCTTTAGGCTTTGCGAGGTTTTGTTCCCCTCCGGATAAAGAACTTTATGAATCTTCAGGTCTCTTTTTAGAAGACTGAAAAATATCTAAAACTGCAGGTTTATTCTGGCGTCGTGTTGAGGACCCTGCACTGTAGACTGCCTTCTTTTGTTTTTCTGGGAAAAGTTTGATCCTCAGGTTTGTGATCCGTATCGCTGACTGATTTTTCCGGAGATTGTTTGAAAGTTGTGCACTAAATTAAGCTTTTCAGCACTAATTGTGACTGTCTTTTAGAAAAGAGAGGGTTTCACTATTAGGCCAAAAATCACAGTGTGATTACAGGAATGCAGGGTGAAATATGAGGGTTGCGTTTATCATGACGTTTATAGAATGAAATTTGGGATGATTTCCAGCTCAGCAGCAAAGAAGTGAAGCTAAACACTTACAGTAAAGTAACATTATAAAGGTTTCTTTCAATCATCTACATGTCATGTTCAAAATGTACAGTATGTATGCGCTATTGAAAAATTATGCTTATTCTGACACTAGTGGTGGCATGACATTAAAGCACTTATAGTCATACTAAAATCTCTGCAACAGTTTGGAGAATGGGACCGTTTGAAATGTGAAATTATGCATTTCGAATAATTTTTATTTCAA
Organism: Sebastiscus tertius; assembly: GCA_916701665.1. Lineage (NCBI taxonomy): Eukaryota > Metazoa > Chordata > Actinopteri > Perciformes > Sebastidae > Sebastiscus > Sebastiscus tertius. The sequence goes on from CAKAOH010039846.1 coordinate 74,607, forward strand.
ATTATGTCGTTTAAAAAAAACAAAAAACTTGTCTGGAGTTGCTGCAAATTTAGATTTGATAAGAGTGAATAAGAGTGATGTGCTGTATGAATGAAGGCTATACAGGTCTTCTAATTAGCTGATGTTTCAACAACAGAAAGCTCGAATCCAGAATCTGATTGTGTGTTAAAATGATCAGCAACTGTATCGATGTGTTTTGCCTGTAATGAAGGTTTTCTGTCAGTTCATATAAAATGTGCTGTTTATTTTGCCTAAACACGTCTGCTTTATTTGCTTCAGATTGTGATGAGTGTTATTAAAAGAACAAAAAACGTTCAGGAAAGCAACTTGATGCCTTTAATGTATTTTATTGCTCCGACATGTTTTGGAGAAGTTCCTCGGGGCGTTTTCTCTGAAGCATGTTGAATCAAGTTGTCGGCCTAAACTGCTTTACATTTTCTATAAAACGTTATATTTCCAACCGAGCACTCTTTTAGCAGGTTGAGGAAGAAAACTCTATCAGTGTCTTTGTTGGAAGCCTTAAGTTAAAAGTTTAAAGTGCCTTAAATGGAATTGTGTTTCACACAGCAGCCGTTGAAGTGGAAATGAATACGTTGAAGAATTCAGGTAATTTTCCAACGCTTCTCTGCATGTGTGTCTGTATGGAGTCCACATACGTTTGGCCACAGAAAGTATTGTAAATACATAAAATGGATTTTGGATGTGGGTGTTCAATAGCTTAAAAAGTGTCAAAGTTCATTACTGACAAGAAATGGTCCATTTCTGTTCTGCAGCTTTTGATAATATGGCATGATCTTCATCAGCAGATGAGATTTGTTTAAATATTTCAGAAAAAAATCCCCTTTCTTCCCCATTCTGATGCTCGGTTTGAACTTCAGCAAGTCGTCTTCACCACCTCTAGATGCCTAAATGCATTGAGTTACTGCCATGTGATTGGCTGATTAGCTATTTGGGTTAACAAGCAATTGAACAGGTGTGCCTAATAAAGTGGCCGGTGAGTGTATGTACCCTATATATCATTTAACATACTTTTGTGTGCATAAACAGTAGTATGTATCTTTTCGGAGGCACTGAGCAGTAATTTATGTCGTCACTTCCTGAGAGCCTTGTGTAACCATGGTAACCTGTGCCAATCTCATGAGAGCAAAACAATGATTTGAGAGAATCATAAAGTGAACTAAATTTAAGAAATATATTACGCCTAGCATAGGGAAATCTTATACTTACAGTTAAGTTCATTGAAAAACATGGTTATGGTGTGATTTTTGTGGGGATCTGTACCAAACAAAGATGTTTTCTTAAGTCTGTGTATGATGTGTAGGCCAGGACACCTCTGCAACACCGCAATATTTAGTTTAAAATGGTATTTTGACACACATTTCACCTTTTAATAAATGTGCCATCTGCGATTTGAAAATTGCAATATGCCATATTTTGATTTCAATCAAATTTTGATTACTTATATATATTTATGTCACCATAGTGTCCAGCATTTGCATACTATAATATTTAACAGGAAATAGCATGCAATTTGCATACTATTGGTTTCATACTAAGGTTTTGGACATATTAAAACACCTCACATATGGTTTTAGCGTATAAAATGTTAGTATGGAATTTCGGACGCTTGTGCCGTGGAAGATCATGTGATGTGACGATCCAGAAGAATCTCTAAATAGACATTGAGATGATGTTGTTTTCATATAAACAACTTAATATGCCAAATTAAAGAGCAGGAACAGCAGGCAGACACCACAACTCGACAAGTCAACATTTATTTGCATTGACAAGAAGCATCAGTCCAGCAGAATAAAAGCTTTAGTGCTCGACTTGCTTGCATAAAAATTATAAAACACAAAAACACAACTTTTATCTGTCCAGTGACTCTCTCTCTCTCTCTCTCTCTCTCTCTCGTTCTCTCTCTCTCTCTCTCTTCAGCTCACATTCATCAGGTAGAAATGCTGGTCGGATCTTTACAAGTATCAACAGGTCTGTGCATACACCTGAAAATAAAATCTAACCAGAAGGTAACAGATTATCAGGCTACAATCTCATATAATCCCAACACGTTCTGTATGTAATAAACCAAACGCAAACATATCAATATCTGTAACTGTTTCAACATTTCTAATATGATACAAAAACCAGGTTTAAAAAAAGCTTCATTTTGCTGCATGTATAGCTTAAAGTTTCCCACCTTATAGCCCCGCCCTGATTTGTGATGTCACCTTGAGTGCACTCTGACATCACTTCCTAGTTTCCTTCCTCCAAAAAGCATATTTTTTAAATACGGCGCAGCAGGCAGAGTCGTACTAAAATAGTGGATGCAATTTCTCGGTTTTCATGTTTATATCAACATTTTCAAAGTGTTGCTTGGTGACACATTTTAGTGCCTACAGTGTAAAAATGTCCATTTAGATAAATAATCATCACTGGTGACGGCCTATTTAGTGTCATCGGACATCGATGATGTAGCTAACTGTGGAGGAGAGGATGTGAAGATTCCCAGTTTACGATTAAATTTGACTTTAGATCAGAGATGAATCTCTGTAACCTCTGTAGTCTCTGTATTCTTGTAACGTTGTTGTTTTCAAGTGAAACTACACTGATTTTGGGAATAAGTTGTTGGAAAACCTGGTGCATACAGTTTAAGTGAGGGTCCAGAAATCCCCTCTGATACCACAGTGACTTATTGTATTTTTCTGAGATTAACTGCAGTTGAAGCCAAACCACCCACAGCTTGCATCCCTCCTGCACCACTTGCATGGTTTCGGCCTCATGTTTGCAGCCTGAATTACAATTGAATCCCTGAGAATATGAAGCATAGACAGTTAGACACAATGCCTTGCCACAGAGCACTAAAGCAAGCAGCTGCAGGTACACTGTGTTTTAAAGAACATGGTTATCGGCTTTAGTGTAAACCAGACTCCCTTTACATTTTGTACAATTTAACGCCAGAATGTGCAGCTTTGTTTGTGTGGACGTATATTGTACATATGTCTGTTGATAAACTGGACCTCTGACTGATGAGGGAGGAATTCTGTTTTAGTTGCTGTGATAAATAATGAAGGCAAACATCAGTGTGGACTGATTCTCCCTGATTTTTCTTTCTTTTTTTTTTTTTAAAGGGGCTGTTTGTAACTTTTTACACGTATAAATCTACCGGGTCGGGATCCCATGCGCGCTCGCGTGTGGCCGTAGTCCATGCTTCTCTGCCTGCCTGCCTTCACTCACACAGCGCGCACATTCTCGCTCTGACGCTCCACTCTCACGTGCATGCGCGCTCACTCCACACTGCAGAAGAGTTAGTTTAGCTCTGAGAATATCTAGTGAATGTACAGTGGACATTTGTGCAGAAATAAATGCTGCTGCTCCTCCAGACCAACAGAGGTTTCCCGTGTCTTGTGAAGTGACGGAGCTCCGCAGCGAGAAACGTTATCGTCTCCGACCGGGTGCCGGTGTCTCCCTGCGGGCGCAGTCGGGAGACGATAACGTTTCTCTTCCTGCTTCAGCCCCGGCACCGACCCGCTTTTCCTGCTTCAGCATCCGAAAAGCCAACACTAGGATCAGCAGTGATTCATGGAGAGACCTTCGTCTGGTCAGCTAACATTACTGCCAAGCAGCTGAAATATAGAGAGATATTGTGGTTTTAGCTGATGTGCGTCGCCTCACTGTTTTGAGCGATGCTCGTTCATGTCTATGTAGAGCGAGAACAAGCGCGAGCCCGGCGTTGACTTTCGTTGACTTAACGGCCACAGGTGTCGCCGTTAACAAGCATTTCTGAAAGTTACAAACAGTCCCTTTAAAAGACCCAACCGACTTTACTGTCTTTTGGAGGCCGTACCAGGCTCGGTGTTTATGGTTAGAAGATAGTGGCATCATATGAAACTAGAAAACCTAAGGACTCCATTAGTACCAATCATGTCATGCTATAGCTTGTCAGGAAGGAGGCTAACACTCTAAAGTTGGGTTAAATTTTGGCGAGGAAAAACTGTCATGGCCATTTGTCAAGGTGTCCCTTGACCTCTGACCTCAAGATATGTGGCTGAAAATGGGTTCTATGGGTACCAACGAGTCTTACAAACAGTCCCTTTAAAGATATGGCTTCCAAACTAGATTAGATTTGGGCTCTTTGTGGCAGACAGACTGTGGCAGGAGCCGATCATGTTCAGATTCAGACAGTTTACATTCAGCAGCATCTGGGGCCATGCATGGTGAGGATTATTTTAGGATGCAGAGGACTTTTTCTCCTTCTGCCGGAGGTGAATCTTCATGTGCCTCCTCCTCTCGTCACTCCGGGCGAACTTCCTCCCGCACTGGTCGCAGGAGAACGGTTTCTCCCCGGTGTGCGTGCGAATGTGGGTGGTGAGGTGGTCGCTGCGGCTGAAGTTCCTCATGCAGATGCGGCACTGGAAGGGTTTGTGGCCGGTGTGGATGCGCAGGTGTCGACTCAGCTCGTCCGACCTGGAGAACCGGCGGTCGCAGCTCTCAGCCGGGCACGGGTACGGCCTCTGATGCACGGGCGTCTTGCTCGGCCGGTTCGGGTACTTTCTGGGTCTCAAGATGGGTCTAAGTGGGAGGCTCTGGTGGGTGGGGAAAGCTGCGGCCATGGGACCCTCTGAGGCCGCACCGAGCGTAAAGTTCCTGATGGTGTTGAGAGGAGTGAGAGGAGGAGGCACCCTGAGGGATTCCAGCGGGTATGGGAGGGATTTCCTCTCCTGGATGTCTCTCTGGCAGCTCTGCTGGTAGAAGCCTCCGTACTCTGGCATGATGGACAGCAGCGCGGCGCCGTCTACAGTCGGTTTAGGTACAGGGTTGTAGGATGGAGGTGGATGGTAGGACACTGCACAGGTGGACGTCGCCAGGTAACCACCTGCTGACTGGTCCTGGTACATGTCTCCGCTGCAGGAGTAGGACGGGTGAGGGTGAGAATGAGGATGAGGATGAGGATGAGGGGGCGCGTACATGTGGCTGATGTCCGGATGGCCGTGTGCCATGTTGCCGTCTCCTCCTCCTCCTCCTCCTCCTCCTCCTCCTCCTGCGTAAATATCTGGCGATGCCGAACACGACCCAGACGGGTGCTCACTTCCCTTTGAACAGAAGATCACCTGGAAAAATATAGAAGTGCACTTGGTTAGAATGCAATATAAAGGAGCATATTAATCTTTATTATCTGATGACATGGTTGTCATTTTACGCGCAACTCTTGGTTGACTTATCATTACCCCAGGGATCATTAGAACAACTGTTCTCTATGAATTTAATGAGCTTTAATGAAGGCGAGGAGAGAGACATGAGACTGAGTTCACTACTGCAGACCTCTGTATGCAAAAAGACTTCATATCTGGTTTATGCAACACCTTTTGTGACAAGAACTTTTGAAGTAAGGTCTCTCACGACGGTCTTAAACCTTAAAGGTCCCATGTTATAAAAAAGTGAGATTTTCACGTTTTTTTTTATTATAAAGCAGGCTTAAGTTCTATATAAATACTGTGAAAGTATCGAAACACTCAATCCACAGGGAAATACACTCTGCATTTGAAACAAGCTGTCAGGATTTCTGCCCATTTGTGATGTCACAAATCTACAATATTTAGACCATTACACGGTTTTAAACGTAAACATTCTAAATGTGTCCTAGTTTATTCCCTGGTCTCAGTGTATGTAAATAACATCAGCTGACAGGAAGTAAACATGGACCCAAGCTGTTGCCTAGCAACGCAATTCTGTTGCAATTCCTTTAAAAAAAAATGCGCTAAAACGGAGCATTTCAGACAGAGAGGGTGAATACAGACATATTCAGGCTGACAGTATGAGGAAAATAAAGTTTTTTAGAGCCCTGTTTTTTTTAAATAATAATATTGTGTCTGTTTTGTACAAAAATGACAAAAATCCCAACAAAGGCATCTCATTTACGTTTTAGTTTAAAGGTACCATATTATAAAAAGTAAGATTTCCATGTCTTTATATTATAAAGCAGGTTCAAGTGCTTTATAAATAGTGTGAAAGTATCAAAGCGCTCAATATACAGAGAAATACACACAGCCCGTATTCAGAAATTGTGCGTTTGAAACAAGCTCTTAGGATTTCTGTCCATTTGTGATGTCACAAATATACAATATTTAGACCATTACACGGTTTTAAACGTAAACATTCTAAATGTGTCCCAGTTTATTTCCTGGTTGCAGTGTATGTAAATAATATCAGCTGACAGGAAGTTAACATGGACCCAAGCTGTTGCCTAGCAACGCAATTCTGTTGCAATTCCTTCAAAATGCGCTAAAACGGAGCGTTTCAGACAGAGGGTAAATACAGGCATATTCAGGCAGACAGTATGAGGAAAATAAAGTTGTTTTTTTTTAACATTACAGCAAGTAAACATGTTCTAGTAGAAACACAAAATACAAGTATGAACCTGAAAATGAGCATAATATGGGACCTTTAAAATCAGTCTGGAAAACGAAACATTGATGGATTGAAAACTGAACTTACAGTAGATGCGTCTCCTCCTCCTCCTCCTCCTCCTCCTGCGTAAATATCTGGAGATGCTGAACACGACCCAGAGACCGTTGCCGGTCCGATATCAGCGCTGATGACGTTGATGACGTCCTTAGATGTCCACGGTCCTCCTGCTCCTCTGGAATCCACCGAGAACTTGCCGGTAAACGCGACAGGCTGCGTGCGTAAAGTTGCCACGTACTGCGCCAAATCACCGTGGAAGGACAGCTCAGGTGCGCACTTTGCTTCGAACAGAAGATCACCTGGAAAACACATAGAAGTAAAACTCGTTTAAAATGCAAACAAAAGGAGCATATTGTAAGATTAGATTTATTTTTCATAAACTCTGAAATGAGGACATTTCATCTGAAGAAGGGAAAGAATGTAAGATTAGATATTTTTTTTGCTTTGTTGTTTTTTTTTTTAACTCTAATCTTTGTTTTTGTCATTATTATTATTTGTATTTCTTTTCCTGGTTTTGTTTTGGTTTTAAATGTTGAGGTTGTTTTCACTGGTGTACTTGATTGTCTATAAGCTCATCTACTTAAAAGTTGATTTATAGACTGTTGTAATTACAAACAGTGGATTGCATATATGAAAACAGCCTTGAAAAAAGGGAAAAATAAAAGTATGAAAGAAAATATAAATATAAAAAAGATTTTTTGTCTGTGCAACAGGATCCACTTTAATGTCTCAACTCCAGTGTAGGACAATTGAACACCGATAACCAAAAAGGTGGCACATCACTTCTTACTTCATATCACTCCGCCAATCTTAATCATTACTCACCTTACAAGCACGTAATGTAATTTACCATATTATATAGTTCCAGATCTAATTTAAGGAGCAGAAAACAATATGTATAACTGTATAAAATAAGTATTTACAAAAATAAATCTAATCTTACATTCTTCAGATGAAATGTCCTCATTTCAGAGTTTATGAAAAATAAATCTAATCTTAACAATTTTAACCTTTTTTTTTAATCTCATGACACTGTTGCCTTTTTACGCACAACTCTTGGAAAACATTTTGGTGCAATCAAACTTTTGCACTTTCACCCAAAAACCACCCTCAGAACAAATGACACAATCTCTTACCATTTTCATTCTCTTCATGTTCTTCCTCTCCTACAGCTTCTTCTTTAAAAACAATGGAGCTCTCTGCTGTGTACACATCTTTAGGAATGCTGTCTACAATGCTGCACAGAGATACCGAAACTTCATCCGCTATTTTAGCAGTCATTCTGGAAAATCAGGCGATTTAAACTCAGAATAACAGAATAATGTTATTCAGTTACTACATTTAAGTTTATCTCAATCATTTTTCAATCTCTTCCTCCTCTTCTCATCTCGTGTAAATAGCTCCTTGGATGGTGCAGCATGGTTATAAAGGGGATCTCTTTGGCGCGTCATTCACCAAATATGGACTTGAGTTTAAAAAAAACAAAAAGAAAGAGGGAACTCCAGAAATAGGACTGGTGGAGATCAGAGTGACGAAACGTGGAGGAAATTAAAATGACATGGAGTTTTAACTAAATAAACTCTCAAATCTGAATTTTGGG
>CAKAOH010039848.1:8475-37755 GCA_916701665.1 Sebastiscus tertius
TATTTAATCACACTTTTTTTGTGTGATTAAATAAAAAATGTACTTTAAAGGGAAATTTCAGATTTAATACTCTTATCAACATGGGCTTTCTTTATGCAAATGTATGCATATATTTATTATTGGAAATGAATTAACAACACAAAACAATGAAAAACCCTCACAGGTACTGCATTTAGCATTAAAAATATACTCAAATCAGAACATGGCAAACTGCAGCCCAACAGGCAACAACAGCTGTCAGTGTGTCAGTGTGCTGACTTCACTATGACTTGCCCCGAGCTGCATTTGATTATCATAAAGTGGGCATGTCTGTAAAGGGGAGACTCGTGGGTACCCATAGAACCCATTTACATTCACATATCTTGAGGTCAGAGGTCAAGGGATCTCTTTGAAAATTGCCATGGCAGTTTTTCCTCGCTAAAATTTAGCATAAATTTGGAGCATTATTAACCTCCTTCCCGACAAGTTAGTATGACATGCTTGATACCAATGGATTCCTTGTGTTTTCTTTCTAGATGCCATGTTTTTTGCATTAAAGAGTTATTATCGCGTTAACTTTGACAGCCCTAACAAATACCTATCATACCTGTATTGTGATTCAATGAGAAAGATGTTTCTTAGATTTCATCATCAGCTCAGCTCAGACTGAAATGAGGACTACTGCGGAAGCTATTAGACCCATACCACCATGAGACATGAGTAATTACACACTCCTGTGGCTATGAAGCATAACCAAGTAAGGAGGCTTATATTTGCCATGCTATAAATAAGATTTGATTGAAGGGATAATTGTTTGGCAGGGGAGTTTCATCACAGAGAACAAATACAAGTGCATACATTAAATCAGGCCTTCCACTCTATTGTCAGACTTGGAAATGTTTGGAGAACAGTGCTAATAAAACCACGTTGTCCACAGTTGATGTTAGATAAAAGACCGGTGTGGCCAGATGGAGCTCTTTGACAGGTGGAGATGTCAGGTTTGGACGGACACGGTAGATATACGGTGGATGTAAATGTGATCTTCCTCTCTTTCCCCTCAGTTTCAGTTCAGTGGGCTGTATATATTGGCATGCCATTTCCTTGTTGCTTTAGCAACAGGGAGAGGAAGAGTCCCCCATCCTTCTTCGTGGGGTTAAATAACCCTATGTTTCCCCTTTTGATTACGTTCCATGTGCATGAAGGCATAATATACCTGTGTATGTATTAACATGTGTATTTGATGAAGTATCTTTTTGTGATTAGTAGCCTACTGAGGGAGGTATGTGGGTGGCTGTCACCATTAAAATCCATCCTTTATTGGCTCATAACAACAAGAACAACACAATAAAAGGTCCTTTGATTCACACTTGTGAATATCCAAGCGTTCTTACATGCTTTCAAACCGTAATAAAGAGTTCATTATGTTTTTATTCATATTAAAGAACCCGAGACAATAGCTTTCTAATGACAACCAAGTTTGTTGGCACCTATATCCATCTCTGTGGAAACTCCAACTGTAGTTTGTGGGAGTGTTAACAATATAAATAAACTCGTGCTAAGTGTGGCCTGTTATTGTTTCACCCCCCCCTTAGGTCCTCCTCCATTTCAAACACCCTCACCACTATAATGCCATTGTGAGTACCTTTGGGTGGGCCAAGAGATATAATGGGCAAAGAAGGCAGCAAGGACACTGAACGTTTATCATGAAAGACCGTGCTAGTCACATGTGTTGGCTTGTTTTTAAGTCACAAATAGTTGTGATTCATGCAGACCTACTGTACAACGAAGAACACCTTTAATGTGAATGAGTCAGAGCGTACGACAAGCCAGAAGCCAGAAATACCATCTAACAATCAAAGCCAGGCATGTGTTTGTTGTTGTTAAGTATGTGTAGGTTTTTGCTTGACATTATTGTTCTCTGAAGCATTTCACCTCTGCGGAGTCTTCCAGCTTATCTTATGTCTTGTGACATAAGACAGGTGTCACATTTCTCACCGTTACATTACACACATATACTGTAACAAGACAACCACTCTGTGTTTTGTCACGGCACGTCAAGTGAGATAGTTCAGAGGATTTTCACATCAGACAAAATACAATATGTCCCAGTAGTGAGAGGACAATTCAACAAGTGACAAAGCCTCCTTACATACTGTTGCTATGCCTGTCTGTCAAGCTTTCCCTTCTCGCTCTGCACACACCACCACATAATGCCGTTAATGGTGAAAGATTCACCACTCCAAATTTGTAGTCATTTTCTGTCGGTGCCAGATTTGATCAGCTCTCGCTAGCTTGCCAATTAAGCTAACATTAGCTCCATTAATTGGTTGAAAATGCTGTCACTGGCTGACTTTTTAAAGAGGACCTATTATGCTCATTTTCAAGTTCATACTCGTATTTTGGGTTTCTACTAGAACATGTTTGCATTCATTAATGTTTGAGCTCCTGCCCCCCCACCCTTTCCTGAAAAGCCCAGTGTGCACTGATAGCTGACAGCTGACCCACTCTGTTGTGATTGGACAACCAAACCAAACTCTTCGGACTCCGTTCTAACTAGCTTTGTTTGAGGACGTGCCAAACTAGCTGCTAGGCAGGTATTATGCAAATGTGTTACTTGGTGACATCACCATGTTACGGAAAAAAGCCGTGACTTCAATCAAGGCGTTTCAGGCAGTTCAGGAGCAGTGTTTCTGTGGGTGAGAGTAACCATGGATGTATTAAGAGAACTGGATACAGCATTGGAGGCGGGCTCCCATTCATTCCTATGAGAGGTGGCGCATGAAGTGGCGCATGAAGCTAAAATGGCTCGACTGCAGAGTGATAAAGTAACGGGATCATCCAGCAATCTACCGCATCCATTGGGCTCATAGAGCAGGCGCTGTAGCGCTTTCTTTAACCCCGTCTCCCAGCCCTCGTTCCAGCCTCGGTCTGGGTCTCATTCACATGAATGAGGAAGGGAAATAACTCTGGATTTGGCTATTAGTGCATTTTACAACTTTTAGGACCTAATGATGTAAATAAAGGCTATTAAAGTGTTCATAATGGGAAAAAAAAATATCCACTGATTTACGGACGTCTCTTTCCCAATGTAAGTCTATGGAGAAAAGTCTTTTCGGGCCCAATGGCATCACGTGTCGGATACGGAAGTTGTAGTACCGCCGTTTGGCCACTACGGAAATTTGCTTCAAAGCCTGGTGCTCTTCCTGGAGGCTTGAGAGTAACTCCCTTTGGGGTGGACTTTGGGCTTTTTAACTTTGCAGATCTTTTACATGCACAAAAAACTATACAACTCACTAAAGGAAAGGGAAAAAAAACAAAAGCATAATATGTCCTCTTTAATGTTTGTGGCTGACTTGTTGTAAAATGAGAATCCTGTAAAGGGGGTCTAAAATATGCATTCGGTGGCTACAAACATGATATGGTGATAAGACACCACGACTAAAGCTGTCCCAAAAGGTTTGCATCCTCACCAATTAATCCATAGAAGACATGGAAATACAGAAACAGAAGGGCTCTGGTGCTGCTGTGAAGACAGTTAGTCCTTTAATTATAGGCATAATAAAAACACAATGTGTTTCATTCTAATTTCATTTTAATTTTCATTGAAGTCATTGTGTGGGCAGGGAATTACAATGTTTGTATATATATATAAAAAGTAACAGATTGAAATGATGAAATACTGGAAATTAAAACACAATAATAGTAATAACACCATGTCACTATGTCATCTTATCCAAACAGCGTCTGTGGTTATTTTCTGTCCTTTTCTGTGACCACCAATTATAGATTTGAAGTTCTGGAGAGCAGTGCCGTGCGTCTCCAGCCCTGCTGTTACCTTTTACCTTTCTACTTCTTCTGCGCCGTACAATAAATACCAGCAATCATTCACATTTTCATGGTGGAGCCAGGCTATGAGTCATCCACATGTTGCCCTTATAAAAGACCAACAAAAACACTGGGCGTATTGACTCAAGAGAGTGACTACATAAAGGAGCCTAAAGGTTCCTCGTTTCATTTAATTCTTCCTATTACCAGAGTCTACTTCACTCCCGCCATTTCCTTCTTCTCCCCTCGGGCTTTGTGTTGACACTGAGCAACCAATTCAGAGGCAGCGGGATGGTTTTTCTTTCTGCAGAAGAGAGAGAATTAAAAATAGGCTATATTATGCGCAACAAAATCTTTTCCTGAGAAAAACAACAACAAAGCCACAGACGACATGTCACCAGAGGTTTCAGAATCAAGTCACAATCCGACAGCACCACCATTTTTATTAGTCTCTTTCCCAAAGTTCCCTTACTAAAATCTGTGTAATGATTTTCATGTAATCTTCTAACTAAATACACTAATATCGACACCAGGAAGAGAGAATAGAGCGCACGCCATTTCAAGAAGTATTGACATCTGTCAACGTGGAACTAATCAAGCCTCTCTTGTCTCTGAGCCAATCAGCGTCTGCCGTGATTCATTCATCGATTTATTTGTAGGCTATTGGTGATGAACCCCAGCAGGCTGTTGTGTTTATCTTCTTGTCAGAAATATACAGTGCACCATTTGGTCGTGCCTTCTTTTCTCTCTGTCTGTCGGAGAGACACTGTTCATTGCCAGCATATTGTGTAAGCGTTCATCATGCTGCCGTTGTTGACAGATTTGACTGTCACCCACTTGTCAAAATGCCACGCAGTGACAAGGGATGGAAAAGAAAAGAGAAAACACACACGAGTATAAATGCAGGCGGAGTTGATCCAAAGTAGCCAAGTGACTGAAGGATGGAAAGCAGCACAAATCAAGTGATAATCATTTTTGACATTTAAAAAAAAGTACATTTTGAGACATCTGCGTGACAGTCTGTAAGATTATAGTAATGCAATGCTTTTCATGTAAAACAGGTGACCTGGCATGACTTAAAGAGTGTTGGGGTTACTGGTAATTTGATAGACTAATATGCATTTATTGTACTTTTGTTTTGTTGATGTTTACAGCTTTACTTTAATGCTAGCATTGATAAATGCCAAGCTCGGCCTAAGCCACAAAGACATAACTGGTGGATATATAGTTTGACCTGAAAAATACAGCCATTAAAGGGATAGTTCAGGTATTTTGTAGTGGGGTTGTATGAGGTACTTATCCATAGTAGGTGTATTACTTTCAGTAGATGATGGTCAGTGTGCCCCCAACTTGGAGGAACAGGAGTGCCGACACCAGAGCAAAGCAATGTACTGCTGTGGACGGGGACGGCAGAAAAACGTATTTTAGCCACCTAAAAGAAAGGCTCACCTAAAAAAACTATATCTGTTCAAGTGTACGCTATATTTAGAATATTTTCTGATGACGAACTGAACTGAAAGTGAAATGTATCTATACTGTTCTTGTCATCTGAGCATGCTGGTTTTGGAGAGAGCATAGATAAGTTTCACTTTCAGTTCACCGTCGGAAAGGGTTGTCTGACCGCAAGATAAAGCAGTGAAATATAAATATAGCGTACACTTAAACAGATCTAATTTTTTTAGGTGAGCCTTTCTTTTAGGTGGCTAAATAGGTTTTTCTGCCGGTCCTGTCCACAGCACTGTTGTTGCTTTGCTCCGGTGTCGGTACTCCTGTGTGTTTCTCCAAACTGGGGGCACACCGACCGTCATCTACTGAAAGTAATATACCTACTATGGATAAGTACCTCATACAACCCCACTTCAAAACACCCAAACTGTCCCTTTAACTGTATACCTTGTTTGAATATTTCACAAGCTGAGGCATTTCGGTTGCCAAGGGGCCGACCATGGACCACAATTCCCTTCTCTCTCTTCTTCCTCTACTTTTAGCTGTCTAACAAATCCAAAATATAATATCTCACAAGCCGCAAAACATAATTTTGGGAGTCGGTTAGTTGACTCCATCATCCTCTTTTGAGGGAAGTTAATAAATAATTACTGCTGTTATGAATTATTTTTATGATGAGACTTTACAGCCTGAATCTAAAATCAGATGCACAAGATGATGTGTGCAAATATGCCATAATAACTGTAGAATTCTCCAATGCTACATTATAAGAGGTCCCCTATGTGAGAAAGTAATAAGATAAGTGCTACATCATGTATACCAGACATTAGAATAATTAGACATGACATTATTTGCTTTAGGAAATACAAAATAAGAAACAAAATTACCCCATTTTGCCACAGGTGTGTCATTTGGTGCATGCTCTTAATGAGGAAAAAAGGAAAATGTGTTGAATAATTGTTCTATTTGTGACTGAATGTACTTTATTGACTAAACTAATCGTCATAATAACAATGTGCATTCTGCTTTGTTACCTCTGCCAAGGCCAAGGGGCTTGGAAGGAGGTATTGTTTTCACCAGCGTTGGTTTGTTGGTTTGTCGGTTTGTCCATCTGTCTGTCTGTCCATCTGTCTGTCTGTCTGTCTGTCCGTCTGTCCCTCTGTTACCAGGATTACTCCAAAAGTTTGCGATGGATTTGAATGAATTTTTTTGGCAGTGGTGGGGTGTAGCACAATGGATGATCCATTAGATTTAGTTGGCGATAGGTGGTACCGCCAGCTGTGAGCTGTGATCTGTTTTTAAAGTCACGCTCTTCTTGTTACATTTGAGAGCATCAGCTGTTGTTTTAATATCTGCAGAATGTAGTTTTCTTGTGTGGCGAATGAAATATCACAGGTCTATTACACACGACCCCTGGAATGTCATTCAGCATGAGGCAGACATGACTGCTCCGTATGAGTGATCTCACATAAGCTGTGGGCATATGGTACTGTATAAATAGAGAGGAGGTTTATTTGCTGTGTTATTTTCCTGCCCAGTGGTAGGGGAGAGTTTAATGTGTGTTTGTGAGCAGGTTTACTCTGCTGTGACTGAATGATGGTGATAAGAAGGATTGAAAGGAGAGCTTAGTTGCGCTTACTTTGTGTTCATCATGACTGTTTACGGTGCAAAGTCAGGACTGTGGATGAGGGTGAACGGAGAAGCTTTATATAAAGGGATGTTGGTCTCCTACTAATGTGGCTTTGGCGATTATTTCCTCACATACTTTCATCTATATTTCTGCTTTATCGTGCAGCCACGCCGGTTAAATATACTAAATTTTAGAAAGTTTGTGTGAGTTATGTTTGTGTAAAGTCTTAAATAGCCTCTAATGAGTCCGAATTTGCACTTCAGGCAGGTTTGGTCCATTTTGTTCTACACTTTGGGAGCAACTTCATTAAAATTAAGAGAAGCTGTCGCTGCAGGCTGCACCATCAGAGGATTTTAATGATTTCAACTGAGCTGAGAACATCTGCTTTATGCGTTAACTGTGTTCAGAGTGACACATAAAAGCAAATGACTTACTCCCCTTTGTGTGTTTTTGTTGTTCTTGTTCCCATCTCCTGTAACTGTTTTACAGATGGTACAGGTCCACTCTTCACTTTGTACATACTCCATCTTGTACCGTCTTCACCCCCTCTCCATCTGTCTCCTCTTTTTTTTTTTTGTCGTGTTTACTTGTGCTATGTACACTCATGGTTTCTGGTCTGTCGGTCGTCTGCATACGTGATAATCCTCAAACCAATGTATCATCATAACTCCGAAGCAACGCGGGATCCACTCTGTCGTTAGCTGTGTGTGCGCTTGGTGTTTGTTTACCTTGGTGCTCAGCGGCCCCTAACCAGATGGGTCGGTTGTCTCCGAGCCATGAAGAGGATATCAGAGCAGCAGCAGAATGAGCCTCGTGCGAACCAACACGCTGTTATTAAACAGTGTGTGTTCTCGGCTCACTGAGACACTAACAGGGTTTACAAGCAGGATCCTCCACATGTGCAGCAAGTGATAAAAAGCCCATTACATGTTAATGTTCATTTGAAAATACAACATAAATATATGTTGCAGGCATCTACCAGATTCATATAGTGGGAGTGTAACACTGCAGCAGTAAAACAAATGGTTATATATTTATATATACATATATATTAGGGCTATCAAAGTTAACACGATAATAATGCATTAATGCAAATTCGTGTTAACACCACTAATTTCTTTAATGCATTAAGGCAACTTGCGATTTTTAGGTTGTAGCAGGCTCAGTTTTAAAGCTAGAGTGCTGGCATCATATGAAACTAGAACACCTAAGGAATCCAATGGTACCAAGCATGTCATACTAACTTGTCGAGAAGGATATAAATAGTGCTCCAAACGTAAGCTAAATTTTGGCGAGGAAAAACTGGCATTGCCATTTTCAAAGGGGTCCCTTGACCTCTGACCTCAAGATATGTCAATGAAAATGGGTTCTCTGGGTACCCACGAGTCTCCCCTTTACAGACATGCCCACTTTATGATAATCACATGCAGTTTGGAGCAAGTCATAGTCAAGTCATCACACTGACACACTGACAGCTGTTGTTGCCTGTTGGGCTGCAGTTTGCCATGTTATGATTTGAGCTTATTTTTTTATGCTAAATGCAGTAGCTGTGAGGGTTTCTGGACAATATTTGTCATTGTTTTGTGTTGTTAATTGATTTCAAATAATAAATATATACATACATTTGCTTAAAGAAAACACATTTGCCCACTCCCATGTTGATAAGAGTATTAAATACTTGACAAATCTCCCTTTAAGGTACATTTTGAACAGCATTGAACATGATTAATCACGATTAAATATTTTAATCGATTGACAGCCCTAATATATATATATATATATATATATATATATATATATATATACTGTATATAGTATGCATATAGGCATCTATAGTCAGCTATCATATTTTATATGAGTCTCATGAGCTCATAGTTAAAGTTTCTTTAGTGCAGTCTGGATATATTTAGTGTAAAGTAATATCTAGTGATGGCGAGATGAAGCTTGATGAAGCAATGAAGCTCTCCAGCAAATTGGTCCGCAAAAAGGGATGGGAGACATTATTTGTTTTTATTCAGGAGTAATAAGTTCTCAACTGTATTTCGGCTTCGGGCGTCTTCAATGACATCATTTGCCTCGATACATGCTTCACAGAAAACTTCCTGGATTACTCGATAAATGCTCCGAAGCCTCGGCACAGCACGTAACATCACTAGTAATATGCATCAGGATATTCTTCACTTTGAAAAAACATGTACTGAATATTAGTCCTGCAGCAATCGGAAGTGCTTGGATTCTTTCCAAACTCAATCTGATCTCCTTTACCAACATGACTCAACTCACTGCATCCTCTCATCTCAGCCTTGATGGAGGCCATGACTCACACAGAAAGGCTATTATCTATTATCAGCTCTAAAAAAACAATCAAGGAGGAAAAGGTGGTAGGTTTTGAAAAAACAAAGCACTCTAATGTTAGAAGAGTGCTCCACATATTCAGCATTACACCCATTTGTCGGGCTCACGATGAACAGTTAAGTCCCGTACAGTTGATCAAAGGATCAAAATCAATGCAGAACCAGACAGACGAGAGACGATCCTTTTTTATTTCATGCATTCTTCTTCCTTCTTCCTCAAAACCTGGCACCTACATTACCCACAATGCAACTCAACAGCCGACTATTTGGTTTAATGTAGCCTCAAGCAGAGATGGGGAGCGCACTACAGAGGTCTGGTAAGATCACTTCTTTCTAACTCCCCAAATTTCTTATCATTTTAAAACTCGTAGTCTTCAGATCAGAGTGATGTCACTTGAGGCAAATTATCAGACTTTGTGCACCTCTCTCTGGATTCATAAAAGACTTTAGACAACTTTGTCAACATATGTAGTAATACTCCCCAAGGATTGTCCAGGCCACAGACTGTAGAAGAAGTGGACGTAGTCACCATGACGCCACCCATTGGTTTGTGGACTGCCGTTTTGAAGCCTCGAGTTCGGCATTTTGGCTGTCAAAATCTTGTTTTTTTGCAACCAGAAGGGACATGAGAGGGTGGAGCTACGTACAATTGAACGCTGAATAAGACATTTTTAGGCAACCAAAAAGGTTATCATCAACTTTCATGAACTGAAAACACACTGTGAACGGGTTAAAGTTCTAAGACGAAAACACAGACAGCGTCGTGGTAGTGATCTGTCAATCATGAGGTAGCCACGCCCTAAAGCATCCCTTGCTTTATGGTCTATTTCACTCTAAATAGGACCATCATTTACTAAATGAACATCATACTGTATTGAAGAAGACTTGAAACTAGCGATTGAGACCATAAACTCATGTTCACAATGTTTACTGAGGTAATAAATCAAGAGAGAAGTAGGTTCATTTTCTCATAGACTTCTATACAATCAGACTTCTTTTTGCAACCAGAGGAGTCGCCCCCTGCTGGCTGTTAGAAAGAATGCAAGTTTAAGGCACTTCAGCATTGGCTTCACTTCTCAGACCAGTTGCCCTCTGGTTCAGGCTTGAAAAGGCAGGAAATTGTAAACTTATTAGATAAATATATTTATGCAGCGTGCATCTATGTACACTATATACATAGTTTACACAAAATTATAATAAATATTCTAAATTTTTTCATTTGATTTTAAATAGATTTGAGGAGAACACATAAAAACAGTGGTCAGCGACTTGTTTGCATTTTAGTTGGGTCGATATCAACTGTCTGAAACGAGCAAAATGTGGAAAGTGTATTTAATCCCTGCGACATTTCATTCAACAATTACTTCAAGTTTCAGTTTCTCAGAGAAGAATTCAACCCCCAACATTGGCTATATGAGTACCTACAGTACATCAATAGGTTATTTTGCTCTCATTACACTTCTGGCACATACTGTGCTAAAAAATGAACTGAAGTGAAGCTGCTATTTTCTCTGCGATGTGGGATCAATTTGCCTATAAGGTCTATAAGAGACAGCCAAAGAACATTCAGTGGTGAATACATCCTAATGAAGGCAGTGCTGCTGAAATGCGTGGGTGGACTTTAACATTAGTGCCTATTGTGTCCTGTTTATAGACTTCCGTTGTTCTAAGATGACATAACCAAAATAATAACTGCACTTTGACTCAATAGACCACATGGTCATTTGTCTTGGTTTCCATATGCCTGCCAGTAATGTCAGAGGACGACGGCTACAGAGTGATTCTAGGAAAGCATGTTGAAATGTTTATTGAGGCAATGATTATTAAGTAGACCTACAGTAAATCAACCTAGCTGAGTGGATAATGAGCACATCTCATAACAGTTCATAATACCAACACACCAGTGGACACCGTTTGCCTCCAGAGCATCTTTAATTCCTTTCAGATTGCTGCCATAAAGGTGTTGAATTGTAGGATACTCAGCCATTCATCAAGAAGGAACACATTCACTGCTTTGAGCTATGAAGGGGGAGGAAAAAATGTATTATAATGGAGCTTCTCTGGATCAATTTACTCAATTAGGAACCTCCCAAAGGGTTAAGAGTTGAAGAAGGGAAACCATGAACAAAACGTTATGAGGTACAGAAATCTCCGATGGTAGATTCAAACAAGGAAATAAGAGTCTACAGCCAACAACCAACTGAGTACCCCTCCGCTCACTCCTCACTTTCCAAGACTGCGGTAACGTGAGCCGCCGAGTGCAAAACCGTGGTAACACCGTTCGTCTCGGTCAGAGGTCATCCTTAAACAATACCATAATAATACTTCTTTAGGAGCTGAAGTCAGACGGCGGCTGGCGGTATCACGGTTTTTCATGTTACCGCAGTTTCACAAGCATGTCAGAGAACTACGGTGGCCTTCAGGTAACGTAAAAACGTGAAAAGCTCTCTCTAGAGCCAGTGTTTGTCCGTTCTGGGCTACTGTAGAAACATGGCAGAGCAACATGGTGGACTCTGTGAAGAGGACCTGCTCTCTATGTAGATATGAAGGACTCATTCTAAGATAACGAAACCCAGCGATTCTTGGTTTCGGGTGATTATACACTAATGAAAGCATAGTAATGAATATTATATTCCATTTCTGCTAACAGCTTACCTTGAAATGATACACACTGTGCCTTTAAACATTTACATTTTGACTTGAAGTCGCTTGATGAGTGAATAGAGTTCAACAAAGTGAATTATAACTCTTCAGGAGGGAGGACATGAATGTGTGATCCAATTTCCTGCCAATCCGTCCGATAGTTGTCGCAGTAAAACCACAAATGTCAGCCTCCTGGTGGTGTTAGCGGAGAAGTCAGGAGATCACCAAAGTCATTACGATTCGTCCTCTGAGCACCATGGATGATCTATTCAATATGTGTTGTTCACTTTATACATAAAGCCAGTCAAAACCATGGATGAAACAGCCAGCTATACAGGGTTGCAGAAGGTAAAACAAAACCAGTCAATATGAACATTTGGCAGGTAGGAACTGCAGCGAAGGAGGCTCACCATGATGGGTGATTATTGGATCAGCTGACTTCCAGCTGTAGTGACGTGCATGGCTATGTGTGTCGATATATATATATAGTTACTGTAAGTGGACAGCCTACTGCAGCGACTTAATTGGAGCAAGAGATGGTGTGTTCGATCCTGCAGGTTGGATTGGAGAGGTTATAGGAAGAATCAGATGTGAAGTGTGAAAGACCTCATTATAAACAGAAGCACACCAGTCCGGGTCCACTAACAGCTGACATTACCCTGCTCGATGTGTGTGCGTGTGTGTGTGTGTGTGTGTGTGTGTGTGCGTGCGTGTGTGAGAGAGATCATTTTACAGAATGTTATATGAAACAATCAAAAAATCAATAATCAATAATATACATTTATGCCACATTTTACACTATTTTTACAATAAGATGAAATTCATAATGTGTGGCACTTTCTATATCTAACAGTTTGTTGTGGAACCTAATAATGAATAGCTTAATACAAAGAAAATGATACACTCACAACATGTTCAGTGATGACCAACATGTTCTCATCCCAACCCCTTGGCGTCACTTTCTAATGACGTTCCATTACAGTCGCAGTAAACACGTGCTTCATGTTGTTGATTCAAACAAAAACACTTGCTTATGTTTAGGCAACAAACCCACTTACTTAGGTTTAGGAAAAAAAAATCACGGTTTGGTTTAAAATTGCTACATTTGTACAGTGAAAGTGACAAAGACAAACAACACGTTTTCCATGGCGAACAGCGGTCTCCAGGATGAAAGCCTCCTCTCCTGCTCGCTCTTTAAACTACGTCACCACACTCCCTGACCACCTTCTCTGAGCATTTAATATTGACGTGAATGGGTTCACATTGTAAGGCAAGGCAAGGCCAGGCCAGGCAGCTTTATTTGTAAAGCACATTTCAGCAATTCAAAGTGCTTTACATAATCATTCAAGAACATTGCGACAAACTGAAAAAGAACATTAAGACATAATTAAAACAGTCATAAAATCATAAAAACGTTAAAGATTAGAAAATAAAAACAAGCTGTAACTAAAAGCTAGAATAGAAGATAAAATAGAGGATAACACACAAGAGTAAAAGCTCTAGTGCAGTATAAGATCATTATCTGGTTTAATAAAAGGCAGCAGCAAACAAGAAAGTTTTATGCTTTGATTTAAAAGAACTCAGAGTCGGAGCGGTCCTGCAGTTTTCTGGGAGCTTGTTCCAGATATTTGGTGCATAAAAACTGAACACTGCTTCTGCATGTTTAATTGTGACTCTCGGGACACTAAGCAGACCTGATCCAGACGACCTGAGAGGTCTGGATCGTTCATAACATAGCAGAAGATCAGACATGTATTTTGGCCCCTAAACCATTTAGTGCTTTGTAAACCAGCAGCAGTATTTTTAAATCAATTCTCTGAGAGACAGGGAGCCAGCAGAGATCTCAGAACTGGACTGATGTGATCCACTCTCTTGGTCTTTGTGAGGACTCTAGCAGCAGCAGGTTCAGAATCAGCTGCAGCTGTCTGATAATTTTTTTTAGGAAGACCAGTAAAGACGCCGTTACATTAGTGAAGTCGGCTGAAGATTAATGCATGGACTAGTTTTTCCAAATCCTGCTGAGACATCAGTCCTTTAGTTCTTGCTATATTCTTCAGGTGATAGTAGGCTGTCTTTGTAATTGTCTTAATATGGCTGTTAAAACTCAGGTCAGAGTCCATAGCTACACCAAGATTTCTGGCTTGGTCAAGGCTTTGTAGTTACTTGAAAGCCCGGTGCGCCTCATACAGAGGCTAGAGGGTGTCTTGTGTGTCTGTATCACACACCGAGGGATGTGACAAAGCATCGCTACTTAACACCCTGGGAATGAGAACGGGCTGAGGTAACATTGAAGTGAGGTAGATGCTTCTTTTGTTTTTTAACTGTAGCAAATACCACGATCCCTGTTGTTAATTTACATTTTCCTCATAATATTACAAGTTAACACAATGGTATGTTAATGTTTATAGTGGTTATAAACCTAATATACATGCACACAGTAAATTCATGAATAAATGAACTCACTGAGGCATATTGTGGGGATTTTTTAAAAACGTAATTTCTTTTTATGCCTTTTCACTTTTCTCTGTAATGACAGTTAATTCTCCACCAGCACCTGAATTTTGCAGGTTTGCGAATGTCAACTGATCCAGGCTGACAAAAGTATATCTTTGACTGATGAAAGCTGCATCTCTGCAGAGTTGAGTCTGACAACTGTGCAGAGGAGAAACCCTTTCAATTTAGAAAACATGGTCTTTTCCTCAGGATTGTTTTTTTCCTCACTAGTGTTATGAATCTAAAAATAATCAATTCTTTCACCTAATTTGGGTCCATGCATTTTTTTTAATGGTGTGTAATAGCCTACGCATTATAGTTTCACATGGCTGCTGGCTATAGATTGTTAGTGTTGTTTCAGTAGATTAGTTGGTTTAGGGGCAGAATTGTAAGAATCTCTCAGTAAATAGTTGACTGGCCGAATGTCTAAACGGATGGCTACCAGTGGATGAATCATACCCCTGATGCACTAATCTAATGGCTTATCACTAATCTATAATTGACTACAATCTATTTCCGGACAAATTGAATGAATGGACCTCATTTGCATTCGTATTTAGAACCTTTTGTGAAGCCGCCAATGACAGCAATTACAGCTAAAAGCCTGCTGGAGGATTTGTCTTCCAGGTTCACACACCTGCGTTTGAGCCACTCAAACTCAATTAGGTTGTGCTTTGGCACCTCAATGAATAGGTCTTCTCAGGTTTCTGCAATATTGATGTATATTTTTCTTGTCACTAATTTGTACAGGAAATAGAAAGAAGTCTTGAAGGGCTTTAAAAACCAACGCAATCATAATTCTGCTTGTGAGATGAGGAGTGGTGTCTTCGTTTGCAATGGAAAGTTGTCCACAGCTTCCTCAATTTAGTTGAACAAATAACCAAATGAGCAGCTGGTAGTCTTTTAATTAGGGATTATAAACTATGTTCCTTCTTTAGCCCTTCTTTAACTGTAGTTGTTGTGGGTGAGTTCCAGGTGTGAATGGGTGAACTAAAATCTGGTGTTCCTAAAGAACAGATCAGTACTCCAAAAACGACCCTGATTAAATAAGGTTAAAGAAAAGTATTTTGATTAGATGGTTTGTTACTCTAATAAAAGGGAGATACTTTGATCACTTTTTCAAGACCAGTTACATAAAATCTCTGCCAAGTATGCTGTTATTGGCAGAAGGGTTGAACAGATTCAGCAGAGGGCTTGTGTGCATCCAGCCAAGCAGATCAGACTCTAACCGCAAGGAGAATATAAACATGCAAATACCCGAGTTTAGAGCCAAACAAAAAGGAGCCAATCCATGGGTCTTTTAACTGTGTGTGAAAATAAACAACAGCGTTTTAATTAATCTTGTCATATACTAATAAGGTGCGGATGTGGGGGACTGTCAACTTGAAATGAACGGACAGTATTTCCAGCACGGCACAACTGGTCCTGTAAAATGGCCTCACATTAGTGGGCCGTTTTTTTAAAAGCTTGCTGAACATTGACTGGTCCAAATGACTCCTACGAGATGGCTGCTCATACCATGACAGATCCACCTCCATGTTTAACACCTGGTAAAAGACACTGTGGGTTGAACACATTCTTTGGCTTTCTCCAAACAGAAACTGGTCCAGACAGAAAACAAAGACAATTCATCAATATCCATATTATCCGTATATTTTGCTCAGGTTTTATGTCCTTACACAACGTGGTGCAACTGTTTGAGCTGATATTGCATTGAAATTAAAGGAAATAATTTTTTAGGAAAATGTTTTTCAGTGCGTTATCATGATTTACTTAGTCTTCCCTCATTAACACATTATGTAATTCTGCAGTTTCTGTGATCAAAGCTGCCGCCCAGGCACGGGCTATGAATAGTGACTGTGAGGTCTTCTTCCACACATAGAGATACAAAGTGATAAATCAAACGATTAAAATGATCTGAAATGACTATATCTGCTTACAACTACATGTTTATATAATGCTTATGAATGCTGAAAGGGAGAGGTTAACGTAAAGTTGTGCCAAATGGTTAAATGTAGGGAACCAAAACAACTGTTGTCATTTTAAAATACAGTCAAAAAGGGGAAACGGAGGGGCTTTAAAAGAATGGCAGAAGAGAAGTAATAATAGCACTAGGGTTGCAACAAACATCATTTTCATGATTTTCATTCTTAATTTATCTGGTGATTATTTTCTTGATTAATCGATTAATCATTTGGTTTATAAAATATCAGAAAATATTGAAAGAAATTCAAATAATCAACAGATAAAAAACCCAGATATTCAGTTTATCACCTACTAGAAATAAAAATAAAAAGATCTTCACACTTAAAGGACCAGTGTGTAACAATTAGGGGGATCTATTGGCAGAAATGGAATATAATATTAATAACTGTTTTCTTTAGTCTATAATCACCTGAAAATAAGAGTTGTTGTGTTTTCGTTAACTTAGAATGAGCCGTTTATATCTACGTACGGAGCGGGTTCTCTCCACAGAGTCTGCCATGTTTCTACAGTCGGACAAAACCACTGTGTAAAGTTTTCCTGCTTGGGCCGGTTACTCGCTCTCGTTCTCTCCCTCTTGCTTCACCACTCACTTCCCACGTACACACACACACACTCTAAGCATTCTTACAACAACTGGCTCTAGCGAGGGCCATTGGCGTTTTCAGCCACCGTAGCAGTCCTACACGCTTGGCACAGGAGAGAAGTTTTAATCTGCAATATCACTGCTAGATCCGCCAGATCCTACTCACTGTTCCTTTAAGAAGCTGGAAAAAGGAAATGTTGTGATTTTCATTTGAAAAATGACAAAATGATAAACGGTTAATCAATTATCAAAATATCTGACTATTCATTTTCTGTAGACCAAACTAATCGATTAATTGAGTTATTTCAGCTCTAATCAACACATTATAGATAAAAGCACATCTCAGAAAGTGAGTTTTCAGTAGAGGTTTGATGCTGCCGTCTTCAGATGAATAGGCAGATTGTTCCAGAGACTGCGTCCAAAAATACAGACGGCCGCTTCGCCGCAGGTCTCTGTCAGAATTTTGGGTACAGCAAGCAGCTGAGAGTCTGTGGATGTGACGGCTCAATGAGGGACATACTCTGGCAACGTATCAAAGTCAGTGGCGCGTCCATGAGAAGATTTATGGACAAACACTGGGAGTTTAAGAAACTATCCCAAAACTAACTGGAAGCAAATGCAGAGACTTCACAGCAGGCATAATGTGAGCTCTTTTCTTTGTTCCAGTTATGACAAGCTGGAATGATTTATGGGCTTATTTGGGAGAGCTGAGTTCTGCGAGTGCACTGCAGTATAAAAAAGTTTTGAAACAGATTGAGGCATAATGGTAATTCAACTTAAAGGGATAGTTGGGGTGTTTTGAAGTGGGGTTGTTTGAAGTACTTATCCATTTTTAGCGTATTACCTACAGTACAGTAGATGTTGATCGGTGTGTCCCCAGTTTGGAGAAACAGACAGGAGTTACCGCACAGGAGCATAGCAATGTACTCCTGCGGACGGGATCGGCAGCAAAACCTATTTTAGCCACCTAAAGGAAAGGCTCACCTAAAAAAATCACCATCAGTTTAAGTGTACGCTATATTTAGAATATTATGGGCAGTTTACCTCGCCATGAGCTATACAGCCTATGTTTTCAAAGAGCAACTGAAGCCGCTATCTGCTCTCACCAAAGCAACCAGACTCCATTTCAAAACACCCGATCTATCCCTTTAAAGGGACTGTTTGTAACTTTTTACACGTATAAATCTACGGATGGTTTCCAATGCGCGCTCGCATATGCGCGCTCGCGTGTGGCTATGCTGTTCTGCCTGCTTGTCTTCAGTCAAACAACGCACTCGTTGTCGCTCCACCTCACGTTTATGCGTGCTCACTCCACACTGCAGAAGAGTTAGTTTAGCTCTGAGAATATCTAGTGAATGTACAGTGGACATTTGTGCAGAAATAAACGCTGCAGCTCCTCCAGACCAACAGAGGTTTTACGGCACCCGGTCGGAGACGATAACGTTTCTCTTCCTGCTTCAGCCGGCTGAAGAAGGAAAAGCCAACACTAGGATCAGCAGTGATTCATGGAGAGACCTTGGTCTGGTCAGCTAACATTACTGCCAAGCAGCTGAAATATAGAGTGATATTGTGCTTTTAGCTGATGTGTATCGCCTCACTGTTTTGAGTGATGCTCGTTCATGTCTATTTAGAGCGAGCACAAGCGCGAGCCCAACGCTGACTTTCGTTGACTTAACAACCACAGGTGTCGCTGTTAACAAACATTTCTGATTCTTACAAACAGTCCCTTTAATATAACTGCTTTCTTTATGATTAAACTTGTGCAGTTTCTTTGTCAAGGTGAGTTTACTTTATTTTGTCCACTGCTTCTACAAAATCCTTTTAGTGCCTAAAGACTAAAGCTTTCTCTTCCACTATAAGTGGTAAATGAGCTGATAGTGGACATGAGCATATTGTCACTCCACATCATCATCATCACCATCAGTTTGAAAACAGGAAATCCACTGAAGGTGTCTGTGTGTTAACTATACCTGAGCGAATAGATGTCTCCAAATGAAATCACCGTGACGTTCTCTTTAAATAAATCAATGAGGCGTGAGATGTGAGAAGTACATAATGTGCAACAGTTTGCTGGTGATGAAACAACAGATGAAGCCTTTAAATGAGTTCTTCCCTCCTCGTGCCTTCCTGCGCAGGGAATATAGTTTCATGGTGAATATCATGGGAAGCTTTCACAACCTTCTCATTGGCTCAGAAGTCAGAGACCCCCGTCATATAAAGCGAGAGAGTCTCTGATCTAGCAGCCTTTTCCTGCTGGCAAGCCTTTTGGATCACACTTCAACTAACCGGGAAAAGACCTTTTACGCACGGAGCGTTTGGAGCGCTTTGGAGAGGAGCAGACGAGCGCAGCCGGAGATCCATCTTCCAAAAGGAAAAGAGTTGTACAGCCAACAGGTTAGTATATTTCATGTTACATGTGAAACGCGACGAATGTTAGTGTGGCTTTTTGAGGAAAAAAAAAAGTTATTCAGATTCGCCTTTTGCTCGTTTAATTGAAGGATTTCAATGAGAAATTAAAATTCCAACGACTTTAAAGTGATTTTAATACAAAAAAATAGCTTGTTTGATTTGTGAAAAATGCTGAATTAGTTTGAGATGATCCAGATATCAATAGTACTCGTGTATCCTTTAGAGGAGATTTATAGGATTATTTTTATCTCACTGTGTTTGCGCATTGATTTTTAAAGAAAGTGCTCTTTGGAGATGCTCCTTTAATGTCTGAATTGTGAAAGAAATGTTTGCTTCTTGGCTGCAACTTCATCTTAATTCCTCTCCTTCACTGAATTGCTGCATACATACAATACGATACAACTTTATTGTCAGTTTGCATTGAAATTCATTTTGCATCCATAGGCAGCTCAGTTTGAGAAAAAGTACACATCCAATAGACATACTGTTACCACAGACAGACAGACAAGTAACACCCATCAGACAAAAAACAAAACACAACACCATTATTCATACATAATCCATCACAAAATGACCATCTGTCCTCTGGATTTACATGTCTTTAGCAGCACATTAATTATTATTTAGCAACAAGATGGACTGATGGACTAAAGCCTGTTCTTTAGCCTGATGCAGGTTAAATGTCGGGACTCTGAATCACCTCTTGGAGACATGCAAGGGATCAGAAGAGATGCTGTTGGCCAGTCTGAGCATACTCTTGTTGTGAGCTGCCTGAAAGGAGGCTGTCACAGGTTGGCCAATGATCTTCAGGCAGATTTTGATTTGGCTATAAAGTTTAGTTTTAAGTTTTACAGATATACTACTGAGCCAGGCTGTGCTGCAGTACAACAGGACACTCTGAACTGAAAAATAGAAAACAATCTGGCTACTGGCTCCAAATGATCTGAGTCTGTGAAGAAAGTAAATGCTGCTGCTGTATTTTCTTACATGCATGGTTCAAGATATATATTTTTTCTACTGAGGTGTAAAGAAAACACAGCTTTAGTCTAAGATTTATGTCTTAAGGGGATAAAAAAAGGTGTAATTCTGTTGATTTTGTCTGTTATTGTTGGATGTGCGCTCTCTCCTCTTCATGCATCACTTTTCTGTTCCCAGACTCAATGTGAGCTGAGGCATCTGAGTTGTTTTTTTGTTGTTTTTTTTAAATATAACTGTGAAAAAATGCTGAATTAGTTTGAGATGATCCAGATGTCAATAGTACTCGTGTATCCTTTAGAGGAGATTATCTTACTGTGTTTGCGCATTGATTTTTAAAGAAAGTGCTCTTTGGAGATGCTCCTTTAATGTCTGAATTGTGAAAGAAAATGTTTTCTTCTTGGCTGCAACTTAATCTTAATTCCTCTCCTTCACTGAATCGCTGCATGCTTAAAAAAAAACAAATTCCACTGAGGTGTAAAAAAAAGACAGCTTGAGTCTAAGATTTACGTTTTAAGGGAATAAAAAGGTCCAATTCTGTTGATTTTGTGATTTTGTCTGTTATCGTTGCTCTCTCCTCTTCATGCATCACTTTTCTGTTACCAGACTCAACTGTGAGCTGAGTTGTCTGAGTGGGCATGTGGCTACTGAGGTGCAATGAAAAGACAGCTTTAGTCTAAGATTTCTGTCTAAAGGGAATAAAAAGATCTAATTCTGTTGATTTTGTCTGTTATCGTTGGATGTGTTCTCTCTCCTCTTCATGCACCACTTTTCTGTTCCCAGACTCCACTGTAAGCTGAGGCATCTGAGTGGGCATGTGGCTCCTGGAGAAGCTCCGTAGCTCTGTGGAGAGCAGTGGATCCCAATCCCATCCCCCTCACACCGTAGAGGCCATTCCTGTCTCTGTTTACGCCAACGTCCTCACTCCAGAAAAGATCCCGGATTTCTTCATCCCCCCCAAACTCATCTGCTGCCCACCAGAAGACTCTCCCACCCCGGAGCCTCAGCACTTCTCCACCTTACGACCCTCTGTGTCTGACCACGCCATCTGCAGCCAGAGCCCCAGAGCTCGGAGCAGCAAGAACCCCTGCAGCCCTCGACTCTTCTCCCGCCTGGGAGGAGACACACGCAACCTCCAGAAGTCAGCCAACCGTCACATCATCCAAATAGAGAGCGCTGACGAGCCCGGTGGTGCGGGATCTGTGGACAGGGTCAGTGTCAACACGAACGCTGACCCCCAGTCGCAGACTGCAATGTCTTTGCCGTACGTCCCCAAGGCTCAGACCTCATATGGCTTCTCCACCCTGGTGGAGTCTCCTCACACCCGACGCAAGGAGAGCCTGTTCCACAGCGACCCCAGCAGCCCTTTAACCTCCCCGAACACCCAGAGGCGCTCCCAAGGCGGGGGGACTCTTCTGGCCCCGGCTGACCCCAACCCCTACCGCTACTTCAGTGGAGGAGAGAGCGACACCTGCTCCTCTGCAGAGTCATCCCCCTTTACCTCCCCTCTCCTGTCCCGCTCTGCCTCCCTCCTGCGCTCCATCACCCAGGAGACACAAGCCAAGGTGAGAAACAGTTCACACAACTTACACAAGTGTTTTTCCATGGTTGATTCACCATGAAGCTTCTTCTGTTTACTTCTGTTTATTTGTTTTGCACAACATAACAAAAAAATAAATGAATAATATAAAGTGCAGGAAGAGGCAAAAAAACCCACTGGGCTTATCTGAAGCCTCCACCTAGAGACTAGACTAATATAAAGAAATAATATGACTACATAATAGTGATAACAAACAATTAGGACAAGATATATATAATAACAACAATAACAATACAGTAAACATGTGTGTGTGTGTGTGTGTGTGTGTGTTGTGTGGAAGTGTATGGTTAGTGTTTGTGGGGAGGATATTGATTTAAATATCTATAATGACTTCTGGGCAATCGTAACCAAACAACATTGTGAGTGGGAAAAAATAAAAAACATAAAAACAGATACATGGACAACATACACTGTTAAGAATTTCCCAGTAAAATAACAGTAAAGAGCTGGCAGCAGGGTTTGCCTTTATGTTACTGTAAAATTAACATTATTATACTGTCGCTGAAATTTACAGTTTTGTACTTTTAATAAAAAATACAGTTTGAACTGGTTTTTTTTATTAATTTCACAGTATTTTACAGTTGATTTACTGTTTAAAGATACATTATATAGCTGTTTTTCCACCTTTCTTTTACATCATCTTACTGATTTGTTTTAATGCACTATTTAGGTTGTAGAGGTTCTACTGTTCTAAAGGAGAACCGTTAAAACCTGCACTGTTAAGAATCACCCAGTAAAATAACAGTAAAGAACTGGCAGCAGGGTCGCCTTAATGTTACTGCACAGAATGCAAACCAGAACAACATGTGAGTGAAGAACAGTAAAGCTAATTCACTGCTTTTACAATCATGTACAATGTACAAGCCTCACATGAGCAGATCAGGTCCCAGAATTAAAAAATACTGCATGAAACTGTTACTGATGATACTTTAGACAGCTGATCAGCAGTAAAGTGATGTTTTTTAAGAATGCATTATAGTTCAGTTAAAAAACGGTAATGAGTGTAATTTAACAGGTTTTCTTTTGTATTAACAGTAAAGCACTGTTTTTAGCAATAACAGGTTAATACTGTTGAAATCCTGCTGTAAATTAAAAGCAATTGTTTACAGTGAACTTACAAAAGTGTTTCCCATGTTTGATTCACCATGAAGCTTCTTTCTGTGTGTTTACCAGTTGCTTTTTCTCCCTACCTCCCTCCCTCCAGGTGTCTCGTGCCAAGCGCTCCCTGGCACGCCACAGTTCTCTCTCCACTGATGAATGCAGCTCGGCAGACAACAGCCCCAACATGCAGCGTCGCCGCATGCGCTGCCCTCCCTCCCCAGCCTTCCGCGGATGTAAAGGCAGCTCTAGGGGTGCTGCGTCAGACCTCCTGCAGCGTGAGCACACCATCAACCTCCACAAGGGGGGCACGGTGAGGCTGAGCACTCACTACGAGCCGGAGGCCTCTCGGCTGAGGGTACGCGTGCTCACGGCCGAGGCCCTTTACGACAAGCAGACGGACCCTAAGAGCATCAACTGCTGCGTGGCGCTCTACCTGAACCCCGGCAAGCAGCAGAAACAGAGGAGCACCATCATCAAGAACAGCAGGAACCCAGTGTTTAACGAAGACTTTTTCTTTGACGCGTTGCCCCAGACGCAAGTCAAGAGTCTGGCCATGAAGATAAAGGTAGTGAACAAAGGGACCAGTCTGAGGAGAGACGTGCTTCTAGGGGAAAGGGAGGTGCTGCTCAGCGAGCTGCTGGCGGGCCACTAGGGAACACCTGTCAAGACTTGGGTGAAAACAAGCAGCTCCACATCTGGAAGGGGGCCCTTTCTTCTCTGGCTGCCTTTTCATCCCACTGAACAGATCTGATAAATACTGGGCAAGGTGGAAGCATGCTGATGACAAGGGAGTTGTATCTTGCACACTGTGTTACGTACATCAATGGACAAAAACACTGAAGCCTCTGTAGAATTAAAAGTTGCCATCACTATCTTCTTTTTAGAGGTCTGTCCAGGTTAAACCACCATTCTTAACATGCTTACCAGTATATTCGTGATCAATGGAGCCATTGTCCTTGTTTGTGTATTTCTCTTAAAGTATTGAGTTACAAAAAAGTGTTGCCTTCTCTCATGAGAACTGTGACGTCGCTCAATATCCTATCAGCTGTGATGATCCTGTTACGGTTGGACTGTAGTTTTTGTAATAATGTAGTAATATTACATGTGCACGTTCCTGTGGAATCTAATAAAGCCTCTGTTTACTTGAAAGAATTTATATTTGGAAATTAGATTTTAATTGGATGTAATGTTAATATGACTGTTGTTGTGTGACATGCTTTTTGAACGTATGAATAAAAACACTAAACTCTCAGTGATTTTGTCCTCTAATAATTCCACAGGATCAAGAGCGAGCCCGGGGAAATGATTATAAATCCTCCTTCGCTCCCACAAGCTTTCCATTTTGTTTTTGCAAACAAGTATTAGGCTAGGTCCTCTGAGACACACACAGGCTGGGTGTCATTTGTGAGAATTTTAATCCTGGATATCAGCACGCAATATTGTCTCTCTGTGCATACAAACTCCCTGTTTAATTTTAAAAATATGTTTCTTAGACAGGCTTTCCTCCAGTGGGGTTCAAATAGTTATTAAGGACTGCAGGAGGTAGAAGAACCGTGGCTCCTAAAACAAACGCCGGCACGCACTCTCCTGCTCCAGATATAATTCATCTGTACAGTGAGGCCGTTTCTTGATTTATATGTTCGATGCTTGGGCTGATAAATGGAAATGCATTTGTGCTGAGGGAGGAGAAATACAAAACGTACCCTGTAGTCCACACTAGCACATCTGTCAGGCATGCAGAGATGGTCCCACTGAGCAATAAAGAGAATTAGCCAAGTGTGGATCTTATGCCTCCTCTACTGGTGAAACATCAGAATGACACCATCATTACATGTAAAGCATCAAAACCATTTTTTTAGGGCAACTTTTAATTGACTGGTGACCTGCCCTGGGTGTCTTCTTCCTTCTGCCCATATACACTCTGGACAGGCTGTGAAAAGGAAAGAAAAATACATTTCATTAAGAAATGTAAACACACTTTCTGCAGCCAGCTCCATTTGCTTACAAAGTACTGAAACAAGTCATAACAAGCACCCATGTGGGATTCATCCGTTAGATTAAAGATTTCTCTCAGACTTGAAAGCAAATAGATAAAACTGGTGAAGAAAGATTTAAGTAATTATGTTTTGCCTCTGTAGACTTGGTGAGGCAAATTATTGAAAAGTGATTGTCTAATAATCTCTGAATTAAGAAAAGTCGACTTTTTTTTTTTCGACTGATATTAAAGTCACCGAAAACATATGTTCTTCATCAGCGACTTACTATTAGTTAGGGGTGTAAGAAAATATTGAGAACACTGAGTATTGTGATATTGTGTTTAGTGATACTGTATTGATTCTCAAAAAGACTGCATCGATTTTTAATTAATAGTTTACATGCAAAATTAACTCAGTCAATACTTTCATTTGCAAAGAGACGCTCCCTCTCAAGCTGAGATGTTGGATGTTACAGGGACTGTGATGAATGCAAATGCAAATGCAGATCCCACTGTTCTGATTGCAGAATAAAAGTCAACTTTTTAACTTTTAACTCAGATTTTATGCATATGGTGGAGTGTTATTTATGCTATGACAGTTTTCCTAAATTAGATTTTAAAAAATCCCAATATATCACAATATATTGAATCGTATCTGTATCATGATACGTATCGTATCGCCACAACCCTATTAGTACTGGGGTACTATGTCAAAACAGGATTTCCTGCCAAAGTTAGAACAGTTTTGGTTATTTCACATGAAAGATGTCTGTTCTGTTTGTCTCTGTGCTCTTCTGAGTGATTTGAAGTGGGCTCAACTGGTAAAAGTTGATGCCACATACTTCTGTGTACCAATCACGGTGTAGCAAATTTTAAAATCAAAATCTGATGACAGTTGTTGGATTACAGATTGAATGAAACTAAAATTTCAGGGACTTTTAAAACCTAAACAGTTGTACATTT
The DNA here is from genome assembly GCA_916701665.1 of Sebastiscus tertius. Classification (NCBI taxonomy): domain Eukaryota; kingdom Metazoa; phylum Chordata; class Actinopteri; order Perciformes; family Sebastidae; genus Sebastiscus; species Sebastiscus tertius. The sequence goes on from CAKAOH010039848.1 coordinate 34,438, forward strand.
TGTTACTGTGTTATTTTAATTCTAGCACCTCTCTTTGTGATATTGAGGTGATGCATGGAGAGCCAAAGTTAAAGGTACAGTGTGTAGGATTTGGTGGCATCTAGTGGTGTGGTTGCAGACTGCAACCAAATGAGTCCTCCACTCCTCCCTTTCCAAAACTGCAATAATGTGAGTTGCCGACAGCAAAGACGTTTGCCTCACTCAGAGGCCATCCTTACCATAATAGCACTAGTTTAGGAGCAACGTAAGTCAGACGGCGGCTGGCAGTATCACGGTTTTGCACTCTACTGTGGCCTTCAGATAACTTAAAAACATGAAAGGCTCTCTCTAGAGTCAGTGTTTGGTTTGTCCATTCTGGGCTACTGTAGAAACATGACGGAGCAACATGGCGGACTCCGTGAAGAGGACCCGTTCCTTATATAGATATAAACGGCTCATTCTAAGCTAACGAAAACACAACGATTCTTAGTTTCAGGTGATTATACACTAATAAAAACATAGTTATGAACCCATTTCTGCTAATAGATCCCCCAAAATGTTACACACTGGTCCTTTAAACTTGAGATGCAACCCAGCACTTTCAGATTCACTAATCATTCATGCTAAGACACGATCACATCTGCTTTTTGACACATAAAATTAATGTATGCAGTGAAAAGATCAATATCACACCATCAGGCTGCCAGCAGAGTAACATTTCTGACTCTTCTGTAGGTTGATCTGCCCTTTATACATGACCACTGTTGCGTTCTTTTAATCTATCAAACTTTTGATTAGTATGAAGAATAAACACCGCATATTCTATGAAGGGAACATTACACAAATTGTAAATTTATTCAAGGATGATTGTGGTTTCCAGAAAAAAGAAAACTGAAAATGACTGGCATCCTGATCTTTGAGATGCTGTCGGCAAGCTGAGGCGTCATGTCATTACAACAGTATTCAAATCCCTTGAAGTGAACTTATTCGATGAATTTTAAAATATTCTAATCCTACTTCACTGCTCAACTCTCATCAACAGCTGTGATATATACTGCATGGCACAATGCATTTATGCATGTGAAAGTAGGTGGATTCTTTCTCATACTGTGGAGAGATGCAGGAGGGAAAAAAAGTCAATATTCACATTCCGCTGAATGTAATAAGGTCCTGGAGTTCGTGCACAGCACCACGCTGTCAATATTCAAGTCAATATTCTGGCCACTGGCTTGCGGAGGAGGATGGAGTAATGTGATCTCTTCAAGACTCTTGTTCAGATCAGTCATAGAAATGTATGTTTCCAGCTTCATTTCACACAAATGGGTCTATTTACTGTTTTGCTGTTTATTTGATATATTAATCTTTCTCCACTTTTTTAACAGCAGGGTTCTAAAGATATATGATAGTTATCTGGGTGCTGTTGGAATTGCACAGTAACATCAAGGAAAATGAATTACTTTCCTGATGCTAGTTGCAAAATCACTCTGCAATAAGACTTGAACCTTGACTTGGACTTGCAAAAATGACTTGTGAGCATCTCTGCTTTTTAGTTCATGAAAGTATACTTTGTATACTTTAAAGGTCCCATATCGTGCTCATTTTCAGGTTCATACTTGTATTTTATGTTTCTACTAGAACATGTTTACATGCTGTAATGTTAAAAAAAAAACTTTATTTTCCTCATACTGTCTGCCTGAATATACCTGTATTTACCCTCTGTCTGAAACGCTCCGTTTTAGTGCATTTCAAGGGAATTGCAACGGAATTGCGTTGCTAGGCAACAGTTTGGGTCCATGTTTACTTCCTGTCAGCTGATGTCATTTACATACACTGCAATAGGAAATAAACTGGGACACATTTATAATGTTTACATTTAAAACCGTGTAATGGTCTAAGTATCGTACATTTGTGACCTCACAAATGGACAGAAATCCTAACGGCTTGTTTCAAACACACAATTTCTGAATACAAGCTGTGTGTTTCTCCGTATATTGAGCGTTTCGATAGTTTAACAGTATTTATATAGCACTTAAACCTGCTTTATAATATAAAAGACATGAAAATGTAATTTTTTACAATATGGGACCTTTAACTTATAGTTCCAGTGATTTATGTATTACATAAAGAGACGTGCTACTTTTGCTATTTGACTTGATGATTTGTGATGAGATTGAAAAAAATTGATAAAATGTGTTGTTCTCGCATGCCTCTACAGTGAACGGATAATCCAAAAACTTTATGAATTGAAGTAAATTCATATCAAAACATCATTTTACATACTCTCACACACTTACAATAGGCTATTCTATCAAAAAGTAAGCACAACTACAAGCCAAGTATTCTTTCATATTCATCATAATTTCAGCATAATTTAAATATACATTCTTTTATAGATGTAGTTAATCAGAAACATGTTCAGTGCTTGTAGCACCTCTTTTTGTATGGCAACAGTCAACATATTTTGCAGATAATATTGATTATTGATTTTTCTTCCCCCATAAGTATGATAAGATGGATGAAGTCAGGATATATGTTATTTATTTTTTCAAAGAAAACATCTCTCACATTCTTATATTTTTCACAGCACAGTAAGAAGTGAGATTCTGTCTCCACCTCTCTTGTATAACAATGTGAACACAGTGATATTAATTCAATTAAATTCAATTCAATTTGCTTTATTGGCATGACTGTCAGGTGAACAATATTGCCAAAGCGTCAATTCAATAATAAATTTTAAAAAAAGAACAAAATAAAAACAAAAACATATATATACATAAATACAATTCATTAAGCAAATTACAATAAATAGATATTTAAAAAGAACATGCATGTAAATGGAAGAAAACAATAAAGAAATAATTAATGTTTGTTGTGTCAATAAAACAAACAAACAAATAAAAAACAATTAATAACAATATATTGCAATATCAAATGATAAATGTAAAAAAACAACAACAACCATGAAGTAGAGGAGTAAATAACAGGCAGAGTGTGAGTTACATCTATTATGTGTTGTTGTTGTGGTTGTCTCCTAGGCTGTGACATGCACTGACATATCCTGCAGCTTCTGTGTCGATGACACACCAGATATATCTGTCTGCAACTATTTTTTCAGTTTCACAGTTTGTCCAGCAATATAATGTGTTTTCTATCATTTGCCATAATAATGTGAGAACACAACTCCAAATAGAATATATATATATTCAAATATATATATATATGTATATATATACATATATTCAAATATATGTATATATATATATAAATATGTTTATATATATGTATATATACACACACACACACACACATATTTATATTTATATATATATATATATATAA
>CAKAOH010039849.1:0-20013 GCA_916701665.1 Sebastiscus tertius
TTTGAAACATGTGTGGGAAGGGTTAAATGTACATATGTCAGTATATCAACAGTTCATTCTATAGTAAATGGGTCTTTACCACAAATAAATATCTAATAAACTGTGCTCTCTCACAGATTATTTTACGAGAACTGGGATGCTACACCTCCTTTGGTGGATTTGTGTGTTTGATGTTGTCCTGAATCCAACATTGTTGCATTTCGCCTGCTAAATCAGTCTTTGTCTGCTTAATTAAAATGACCCTTCCTGCATAGATTATAAATCGGTGCATTTGTACTTTCATTTCCATTTGATTATGCTGAATGGATCGTCAATTTACATTTGCAAGAGCTTCATCTGGCCCCAGTAGACGACATGTGGCGAGACCATAGTGTGTGTGAGCTGAGACAGAAGCCACTGCATGCATCTGTTGTTTTTTTATGTACTCTTCTTCCCTTTTAACTTAAAAAGAGGTCAATTTATGGTTGAAACGAGACTAAGAGTCTTCAGTCATGCTAGCAGCACTGCGAGGCTGTACTAGTGGCACTTTGAGCAAAATGCTAACATCAGCATGCCACAATGACAACACTAACACGCCCTTAAACACACATTATGTTGCTTTAAATCAAGTGTAGACCACACAATTAGATGCACTGTGTTTAGTGTTTGTTAGCCTAGTTCAAATTAATCTTAATGCTGCAGCACACAATGATGCTGTGGAGTAGTGTGCTTCGAACTTTGTAGCATCTCGAACCATGTGTCGAGAGCTCTTTCCTGTTGCTGCCCATAAAGAAATGGTTTCCAGAGTTTGGTATAGAAGTATTTGACTGAACTTTGTCTTATTGCCCAATATCAGTGTTGGACCTCACGAATGAGGGCTGAATGGGAGCAAAATAAATCCCTACAGCCAAAATCTTGGCTTCTTAGAACAGCGGAGGTTGTTAGAGCAGCAGATAAATGCTTATAGTGGTAGAATGAGTTGTTTAACAAACACATATGGGTGTAATCTTAGTAGTATATATACAACAGATACACATTTTCTAATATCAAGCTTCCCCACAGTGGACTTCTGGCTTCACATTTTGATTTATTGTTTTGTAAGGAGAGTGTTTTATCATTTTTGCTTCTGTTTACTGTCTAAAATACAGAGTATACAATTAGTGGTTTTGTGCTTCATTAGGAGAGGGGGAGGTTGTCTAGCACATGCGTGCGGCTGTTGCTTGTTGTTCTCTCCCAGCTGTGAGCTCTGCAAATGCATCAGGAGAACAGAGGTTGTGCACAGACTGCAGACAGACAGAAACCAGACTGAAGACGAATGGGCTGATTGCAAACCAACACAGAAACAATCCATCAACAGAGTAAGTATCATTACCTCTCAATGCTCTTGTGAAAATAGCATCCGTGTTGTGTTATATTTAGTCTTTTTTTTACTACCTTGATCATTCAGTGTACTGTGCTTTGTGTTTATTCAGCTGTTAATATTTCTCGTTTTCAATCATATGCAAATGCAGCTCTCATTACACAACATGCACTAAACCAGCACTGAATTTGTGTTTCTCTTGTTTATCTGTTGAATGCATGCAAGCGGTTTACAGTGCTTCATTTATTTTGGTTGTATTATTGTGGATGTTCAGCAGGAGGATAATGAAAGAGACTGCAAACCAACAGAAGCTGTATTATTTCCAAATGCTGTTTCTGAGTACCCTTTGGCAATAAAACTAAACAAAGAAAAAAACAATTACAGATAATAAAAGATAATTCAAATTCTAGCTTGTGTACTATTAACAAATATAAATAACAGTATAAATGTCCGAAATCCTTTGGAGAATAAGTGCAGTAGCACATCACTTTTCATCAATGATGCTCTGAAAAGAAGCCAAAATCAAAAGCAAATCATTCAATGAATTGTTTTTATGTCACTTGACCTCCACACTGAAAGAAAAAAATAATAATCTGCTTTTAAAGAACTAAAAATAGAAGAATTTCAGCTTTTTCAGTTGAACAAAACTCTAATGCAGCCAAAAATGAAATTGAATCACTAACTAACAATCATGTTAGGTTCTGGGGATGATGTTCAGGTTATAAACTATAAATCCAGATTATTGATCGCTTAATCTGAAGTAATACATCCAGCTCATTCACTGCAGCTATAGTCAGTGTATAGCCCACCTTAGTCCCGTTGATGCAACCACATCCTTATAAGTACCTGTGACTGACCAAACAGTATTATGCCTTTGACAGTCTGAATTAAAAAAAAGAGCATATGAGTCAGTGTGTGGGCTAAAAACACCGTAATGACATGCTAAACAGTGTAAATGATCTGTTGTGAGTCAAATAAATACACACCCACAGGCTCTTAGCATTATGTGAGTAGAACCAGCCACTAGCTCTGCTGAGCCAATCAAGCAATTCATTGATGCGTTTAGTTCAACAGTGATGACTAATGTACTAATGTCTGAAATCAAGGGGCCTTTGTTTTGTTTTGTGTTTTCATTGGTTCAAGCATGTAATCATCACTGGTGGGAATTTGGTTTCACTATTTCCACATGTTTTCTTTCCTTCTTTCAAAAGAAATTGAATATTTGAATATTTTTTACCATAAACCTTAATATTGATAATATGATGCTACTGCGGTTATGAATGCTGGTAATACAATACAATTCTAATCTAATCTAGGGGTGGATGATATTGTCTATAAATTGTTTATTCATTGATATTTAAAAACAAGAAAAGAAAATTGTAACATCTAACGATATTTAAAGGTACAGTGTGTAGGATCTGGCGACATCTAGTGGTGTGGTTGCAGATTGCAACCAACTGAGTACCCCTCCGCTCACTCCTCCCTTTCCAAGACTGCGGTAACGTGAGACGCCGAAGACAAAACCGCGGTAATGCCGCTCATCTAGCTCAGGTCATCCTTACTATAATAACACTACTTTAGGAGCAACGGAAGTCAGACGGCGGCTGGCGGTGACACGGTTTTGCACTCTGCGGCTCACGTTACTGCAGTTTCACAAGCGTGTCGTAGAACTACGTTAACTACGAAAAACATGAAAGGCTCTCACTAGAGCCAGTGTTTGGTTTGTCTGTTCTGGGCTACTGTAGAAACATGGCAGACTCCATGAAGAGGACCCACTCCCTATGTAGATATGAAGGACTCATTCTAAGCTAACGAAAACACAACGATTCTTAGTTTCAGGTGATTATACACTAATGAAAACATAGTTATATTAAATAGAATATTATATTCCATTTCTGCTAATAGATCCCCTGCAATGTTACACACTGTTCCTTTAAGCATTTAAGACCAGGAGAATACAACATTTATTATACTATGACAACCAGATTTCCACACAATAAGTGCGTTTCTATCCACTTGTTTTTGTGCACATTTTCAACACCAGAGTGAAATAAAGAAGTTGAAATATCATCAAACATAAATGTTAATGTTTTCATCACCTTCTCTACATGTTTGCACAGTTTGAGGTTTGGTTGGCCATCTTGTTGTGCCCTCTTCTCCCGCAATAATTTAATGGCACCGGACTGGAGAATTGTCAAGGTGCCCAACTCCTAATATGTGCATAAGAGTAGGAGATGAAAACGTACTTTCATTTGCATTTGCAGATTTTTTGGGGATATTTCATTAAAATTCTGACTATGTCTCCTTTTGATAGTACAATTTTTGCTGAACCTGCTAAACGGATATATTTGATACAAAACATCTCTTCATGTTTCTCTCTGTGCAACATTCACATTATTGCAAAGCACACCGAACCCTTTAACCTTCATCATTACACACTCGGTCTGTGTCTCTTGAGGTCAGAATATATCTTTGGTGTGTTTCCCTTCAACATCCCCTAATATTTACTCGCTCAAATTCACCATTGCATAAGCAAAATTTGTGGCACATTCAAACACTAAAGGCTCAGCCCTTAAATGGCCATAGTGAGGATCATGAAAGCCTATGCGATCAGACGGGTAGCTTTCCTTGCAGAGGACCAATAACTGATCTTCATAGTACAAAGCTCCGCAGCCTCTTTTCATGTCACTTTCATTGAGTGGAGGGCCACAGTGCGAGCTGTATAAAGTGGCTGGGCCCATTCAAGGGACTAAAGAGGACAAAGCTGAGCTCGCTGCGCTGCCACAGACTCACAACCAAAATAGGAATGAAGCAAAGAGAAAAGGGAGGGGAGGGCATTAAGAGCAAGAGAGAGAGAGAGAGAGAGAAAGAGAGAGAGGTGTTAAATTCATCTGCTGAATACATTTACTAGAAACTGATCAAAAGTGAATCTATGCACACGGCAGCTTCAGTGGTGTTGAAATGACGGCTGTTGCATAGGATGTGGTAACGGTGCAGTGAGTGTTTATGAGAAAAAGAAGAGTTGAAGTCATTTTATATCACTGAAGAATATCTCTGAGACATTAAACGCATGTAACTACAATGTTTTAGATGTGCTCTGGGGTTAATTTTTAGGGTGTCAGTTGCCTGATTAAGACTAGACACTACAGAGCTGTCAAAAAGCAAAGAGTCTGCATCAAAGTCCTTGACAGCAAGGGTTGAAATTGATCACATTTCCAAAAGAAACTCTTACCTGTGCATGTTTTCCCAGCTGACGCCATGGATGAAGCTGTATGGTGGTTTCCTCATGCCTCCCAGGGAGCTCTGCAGTAGGATGCATGTCTGTGTCTCCATCTGGACGCTACAACAGATGACTTCCCACCTCGGCTTACTCATCCTGTCCAGCTTGGCAGTCTCATCCGAACTGGGTGAGTCCATGTATACTTTTTAATGTCCAATCACTAGATGTTTGCTGTCCCTAAACACCATGAAGGTGTCAACAGAGTGATTCATGGTCATCTGTTAACGTCCTTTTCCTGTTTATACTGTGCTCCAGGTTTGGAGGATGTTTTCTTCAGTCCTCAGGACCAGACAGTCAGAGAAGGAGAGGGGGTTTTCTTCCAGTGTGTGTCAGGAGAAAGTTCACCTCCTGCGAGCATCTACTGGCTCAAAGATGGGACTCTGGTCACAAGAGGAAGACGCATTCAGGTGAGCACTGATGCAGCTTTAGATTGATGAACAACTTCCCTGTAGAAGTTATTTTGACCCAGATGTGTTATTACTGTATGCTTCAAACTGTGTTTTCGTGTTCAGGGTGAGTATGGAGGTGGTAGCCAGAAGAAGACTTCAGGCACTCTTCATCTTTTCAACGTAACATTAGAGGACGATGGGATGTACATTTGTGTTACGCTCAATCCTTCACTTAACATCAGCAAGAAGAGCAACGCAGCTAAACTAACTGTGCAGGGTGAGTACATCTTTTTGCTTTTTACTCTTACACTTCAATTCAAATCATCACTTTATGTCTGACTCATCAAAAATAAACACAAATGTCACCAAAAAATTAGAATTTTTACAAGTCTAATTCGTTATAAGACTCTATTATTCTGAAGCGAAGTGAAAACTTTAATCTCGCACTTGATAATTCCTCTTTCTTCGAAACAGTTTTAGTATTTTTTAAACTTTTTTTCCCTAGTATCCCAAAATGTTGCTTGAAGCAAGATAAATGATGCATTCCCAATTGAAAGATTTTTATTCGACTTTTCATTAAATGTCATATTTGAAAACATTTCCTGCAGTGTGGTTGAATCTTAAAGCGTTGTTACTCTACCTTGCAGGGGTCCCTAGAAGGCTGCAGATCATCCAGGGCCCTGACAACATCACTGTTGCTATGGGAACAGAGGTATCCATGCGCTGTGCTGTCCGTGGCTTCCCTGTTCCCATGGTGCACTGGTTCAAAGACGGCTGCCTCCTGTCGAACTGCTCAACCTCGTTTAGCCTCCAGAACAATGGACAGCTGCTCACATTCAGGTCCAACACTGCACGGGACGAGAGGAATATTCATTCTTTATTGTCAAATTGTAATGATGAACCAAGAAAAGAATTATGTTTATTTTGCATTGAGTTTGTTCGGGAATATGTTTAATATATATAGTTTGTAACAAGTTTGTGATCCACGCTGTCTTGAGGTTTAATAGTCTGAATTTAAAGTCTCATTTCTGACTGTGTTCTCCAGGAACGTGACCAGGGAGGACGAGGGCTCGTATCACTGTGAAGCATTCAACCAGAAAGAGTCCATCAAGTCGGAGCCGGCCTTCCTGCTTCCAGCCGGTACTGTGTGCCAACGTCCGCAGTAAACTGAACTGTTTAATGTCACATTTTTAACACTACTAAATCATTTTCACTGTGCGTGAAATTCCTTGTTAAAATTAATAAAACAAATTTAAAGGTGCTAAATGCAAGATTGGCGGCATTTCTATTGCCTCTGCACGGCTCTCATGTCAACAAAGCACAGAGAAGCTCTGATTACAACACACACAGAGAAAGCAACTTCATTCTCTGCTCAGGTAGACATTACTCCACTATATCTTTACATAGTATGCTGCTACATTAATCCTCTGGGTATCGCATAGAGCATCTTTAATTCGTAGTTTCTATCTCGGACCACATTTAACACTTTTGCAAACAAATTATATGTACATTATGTGCAATATGCTAAGTTATAGTGCAGGTAGTAGTGGGATTTTTTTTTGTCCAGTTAAATATCAGAAATAACAGTTTGCAACATTCTCTTACTAAAACAGGGAAAGAAACACAAACTGAATCGCAGATAGTAACTGCAATGAATGAGAAAGATTTGGGGAATTTTAAAGTCAAATAGCTCAAAAGACAGAAACTTTTACTCACGTGACATGACTCCTGATGCTTGTGGTTCAGTGATGAAACTATGAAAAGTACAAACATATTTAAGTGATGCACATGTTGTGTTTCCAGATATGGACTGGGATTTCGTCCAGCAGCCCGTAAACCTGACGGTGAAGAGAGGAGAAAATGTTACAGTCACCTGCAGGCCTCCGTACAGCCGACCAGCAGCTCAGGTGTCCTGGTTCAAAAACAACCAACTTCTCTTAACTCCCACAGATCACGAGACTGTGCTGCCCAGTGGAGACCTCTTCTTCCACAGGTGTGTGTATGTGTATGTGTATGTGTGTGTGTGTGTGTGTGTGTGTGTGTGTGTGTGTTTGTTTTTATACATTGGTGTACTGTAGTTGAGAACATGACAATATGCAATATTACAGCTAATAACATATAACATTAGCGTTCTGTAAATTTATTTGATCATCACCAATTTCATGCTATCAAGATTTCTACAAGCGTGTGTGTTGACTTTATTCTCTGCAGTGTGCAGGAGTACGACAACGGGAGCTACTTCTGCAGAGCCTCCAACGTCCACCTTCAGAGATTTCTCACCTCTAGAAGAGCAATCCTGACTGTGCTGGGTATGACGTTACAATAGACCCACCATACTGTTGCTTCGTCTATGTGTGTAATAACAGTAATTCTTTTCTCTTCCTGGCAGCCCCTCCATCTGTGAAGCTGTGGCCTCAGGTGTTGACAGTGCCTGTGGGTGCTCGGGTGGTGCTGGACTGCCAGGTGTCCGGTCACCCTCTACCCTCCATCAGCTGGGTGAAGAGAGGCCACTCCAAGCAGACTGGAGGCAAGATCACTTTGGGGTACGTTAAGGTTGATGATATTTTCTGTCTTGTAACCCCAGATCAAGACAGAAAATACTTAAGTAATACCACAGTGTAAAAATACCACAGTGTAAAAATACTCATACAAGCCATGACGTCACCTATTGGTTTGTGGACTGCCGTTCTGAAGCCTCGAGTTCAGCATTTTGGCCGTTGCCATCTTGGTTTTTGCAACCAGAAGTGACACAAGAAGGTGGAGCTAAGTACAAACCTAACGCTGAATAAAACATTTTGAGACGATTAAAATACAAAACTGTAGGCTACTTAAGTTCAGTATTTACTTCCACCTCTGTTGCTCACCAGCAAAACTGCATGAAGCAGTACGACAACTGCCTTACAGTATATGACCATGTTGATCTTTCTCTAATACAGATTGAAGAACGCCACTCTCTACATCCAGTCAGCCCGGAGCTACGATGAGGGAGTGTATGTGTGCGAGGCCTCCAACACTTTGGGCCACAGCCGCAACACAGCAATGCTGAGAGTTGCTGGTAACTTTTATACAAACTTAACTGAAACATAATGTACCAACTCCTGCTCAAATCAATAGTTGAGGCACAGGAGAAGTCAGGAGCATGTGAAACTGATTTTTTTGGCACAAACACTATTGAGACACCATTACCGTTCTCACTTTAAATCTTGTAGTGAGCACTTTCATTGTGAGAAATATTCACTGTTTAGGGCACAAGTCATGTATAGAGCTCATTGCTACTCAGTACAGTCTGTATACAAATACAAACTGTGCACATGTAGCTATATTGGCTTCACAGCAGAGCACATGGACCTAACCATGATATCCATATATAAACATATACTTCAAATATTTAACAACAAACTTGAAGTGAGAACTGGGATTGTGCATATTTTACTGGTCTTAAAAAGACAATGTGACATGTACAAGAGTGCATTTTGTTCACAAAACAATGGTCAAGTGGCACAAAATTGTATTTCCTTGCACAAAATGCTAGCCACGTGTCACAAACTTTACATTTTCTTCATCCTGTGGCACATAAAGTGGTACTGTGAGGGTGTCTTTTTTTTGCCTAAAATGCAGAATATGACTACATTTACCTCTTTCCTCGTCCCAGTGAGTCCCATCATAGTGAACTTCGTAGGTCAGGTGAGCTGCAGGATCGGGGCTTCAGCGGTCCTGCCCTGCAGGGCTGTAGGGATTCTGCCCATCACGTACACCTGGACCAGGGGCAGAGCAGAGAGACAGTCCCCCATCAGTCCCACTGAGGACAGACACATTGATGGTGAGTCCAAAGTCATTGGAGTTGTATATTTTCATCAGGTTTTTCACCAGGTTCTCACTGGAAGCAGCAAACATGAACTTTAATCTAGCAATATCTAAACTGGATGTGGTTTATGACTTGTTATCTTATGCAGTAGATGGAGCTCTGCACATTTCCAGTGTGCAGTATTCTGACGTAGGGGAATATTACTGTACAGCTGAGAACCGAGCAGGACGACACCAGAGACGTAGCATCCTCACCGTCGCAGGTATGTTGACATCACATCGAACACATATTACTACAAACATCCATGCACATATATTGTCTTATTATCACAGTAAATTCAAAGCGGGTGTGTGGTGTGCTGTCATTACATGGGGTATTTTTACATGTATTTCGAGGCGTACACTTACAGTACATAGTTATACGACAAGATGCTTCCTTGACCCCAGATGCACAAGTTCATTTTTGACTATCTTTCATGCTGTCCTCTGTCCTAAGCTGAACACCGTCCAGCTGATAGAGGCAAGCAGACAAGACTGGTTTTGTCTGCTGTGAGTAATGACGTGAAAAACTGAAAAATCTCTGGTGTGGCTTATGTGGTGACACTGTATGAAGCTGTGAATTATTCTTGAATGTGTGTGCTCTTAACAACTTTACATGTGGTGACTTTCCATTGTCAGTGTGTAACATCACTGCTCTGATATTTGTGGCCTATTGTCTGCTTATTACTGTACTTGTTTTGTGGCGTAGTTCATTTCTGATTGAAACATTACGCCTGTCTGAGAAACTAAGAGTCTGTCATATTTTCTAGGGGATCGACACTAGCAAAGACCTGCCTGCTTTCCAATCCAGTGACTCTCTGGCTGAGCAACAACTCGAGACAACACATCATCCACATGTACAGGCACAGCATAAAGACACCACATGTATGTACTTAAAGAAAAACTTCTTTAGGCTATAGAATATGTAAAACATATTTTTCCTGTAAAATACCTATTTTTTTCCTACTATTTCCACAGGCTCCTTATCACACTGTGATGCTACGACAAACAGAGCCACCACATTATCGTCATTTTCAAGGAGAGCAGTGGCTGAGCTAAAGATGCCACCGCGATCACTTGGCCGTCTTTTACAGCACCGCCTGAATCAGCCAACAACCAATCCGACCCAGCCGTTAGTCACACAGATGCAGCCTCCTATGTTACCACCTCCTCCACATCCACATTTCCAGGCAGTAGATCTCCACGCCCAACTGACCGGTGATCCTCTTTTGATTTCATATAGTGAACCGCCAGTAATACACAGCCAGACATCAGTAGACACCAGGGAAATTTTGGGTACAACCCTTCAGTATCTGCTCACTGAAAGTCGATCCCATTTGACATCATCACATACACAACTTCAGCATCAAGTCAGTGATGAATTGTTGATAGAGCCTGGTTCTCAGGGCTCTAACATCCGTGCTGTGTCTGTAGCCAATCCAATCACAGAGCCCTCCACTGAGACGTCAAACCCTCCAGTGGGTGGACCCTTGGGCTTTCTCAAGTTGGATTCGTATTCGCCGACTCCAACACAGAGTCCTGTAACCCAAACTAAGACGAGCCACTCTGGTTCAGTCACCCAGTCTTCTGCTTTACCAGCTGAATTGCAACAAACGCACCAGCTGGTTACAAAAAGTCAATTTTACCAATCCCACCATGAGCCAACCTCAACCCAGATTTCTCACACCAAACTCGAGCACCAAGGTCAACGTCTACAGCCGCCTTCACCAACCATCTCACAGATATCTCAACAATCATTCACTCAAAATCTTTTTCCGAAGTTCCACCTTGAGCTATCGACAATCCCGAATCATCTGCCCTCCACGCAACCTCCACCGTCTTCAGTCACGACGCCTCAACAATCACAAAATCACAGTCAACTTTTGCCCGCAACTTCAACCACGTCTACACTTCCTCAATCATCTCCAACACAACATCCACTGCTCCACTCACAACCACCACAGACAGAAACATCTCCACTCCAACACATAAACCCGCCTAAAATCCAGCCTTCAATCTCAACCATCCATCAGACGTCCAATCCTTCAACGCAGGACTCTGAGACTCCTGTTGTCCATCAGGTCAACATGTCCGATCAGGTACAGGTAAATACGAGCCAGAAAGGTGACCCAGTTCAGACAGTTAAATCAGCCAATGACACAGAGCTTACAGAGTGGCTGAAGAGGAACACCTCCCAATCACCGATGACCAGCAATGATCAACGGTAGGTCAAAATAAAATATGGTGGACTTGATGGAGTGTCGGAAAAAAAGCAGCAAGATTTCACTTTAGCTTTGTGTTTTTACGCTCCAGAGTAACGCAGCAGTCTCCGTCATGGCTGCCCGTGCTGGAGAAACATGACATCCCCATCGTGGTGGGAGTGGGTGTGTCTCTGGCCTTCATCTTCATCACTGTTACCTTCTATTCTGTGGTCCAGAAGAACGAAACCGCACCAACAAGCCGAGCAGGTCAGAGATCTTCAGCCGCATCAAATGTCAGCACACCTATTTCACATTCTGAGCATGGTAAACTTGGAAAAAATACTTATTCTTCAAGGAATAGTTTGACATTTTGGGTAATGTGCTTATTCGCTTTAGGGCGGAGAGTTAGATATGAAGATAGATACCACTCTCATGTCTGTTTGACCCTGTTCACACCTAGCATTGACATGCATCCTGAGGGATCCGATCAGAAGTGGACAGCTTTAAGTACGTCTGTTCACACCTGGCAATAGAAAGCGTCTCCGCATGCGTCTCCAGTGACAACTTCTGATCCGATCTCACTTCCCCGCTCTATATGCAAATAAACACAAAGTAAACACACGGCTAATACAACAGACGTTGTGACGTAATATCACATGAATGTCTGTAGTAATATCCAACTTATTCGTGAATTTGGTTACGTTTCATTTTCATCATCATTTGGCACGCAAAGTGCATTGTTGAGTTGAGTTGTTTTTTTAATTTTATTTATTTATTCTTGTACTCTGTAATAATTTATTGGGAGTAACATCAGGTGTACAGAAACATACAAATAGAGAAAAAATATAAATGATTGTCCTTCCATATTTTGGTATTTTCCCCCCAAAGCTCCCTCCCACCCAACCTTTGCCCATTGCTAATGCAAAAAGGATAAAGAACAAAAAACAAAGCTAAATTAAATATAAAAAATATAAAAAGAAAAGGAAAAAAAGATTATAAATATATAAAAAAATAAGATAAATAACCAAAAATAAAGTACACATTGACAGTAATAATTAGGATAAATCACAAACTACAGATAAAATAGGCTGATAAACTTTACCATGTACAAATGGACAAGATAACTGAGAATGGTGTCATTCTTCTCTCCACCAGAAAGCGAATAAAGCACATTTACCAAAATGTCAAACTATTCCTTTAAAATCTAAATGTCCTCGACAGCTCAGAGGAATCTAGGCGTCCCCATGCGACACACTGAACGTCGGGCTGCAGGACGTACATACGAAAACAGGTAAATACACTATTAAACAGGACAGAGAAATGCACTAGACGCGGCCCTGCAAGTGATCCTTTTGCCTCCTTGTGTTTCTTGCACAGAGCTTTTGAAGACGATGACTGTGTGGCAGTGATTGAGCAGAGCCCCAACACATCAGACACCCGAGCCCGACCTCCAGGACCGAGCCTGGTCACGGTGCAGATGGAGCCCACGTTTGAGGATCAGGAGGGCACACAACCTGCTCTGGACGATCACTCAGTCACCGTAGAGACTTATCCTGAGCCCCTTCTTGACACAAAGGTTTGATAACAAAGAAACACATGAACGGAAATAGAGTGGTGCTGGAATGAGTCCTAAAACCGGGGAAATGAGTTAGCATTTTAGCACTTCGGTTCACTCGTCTGGAAGTCAATGGGGTTTTTAGTTAGATGTCTGAAATAAGGTCTGTGGTAAGAGACTTGGATACCCAAAGTGTGCCAAATGGGTTTTCTACCTCTTGAAAGGGAATCTGGCTATAAAATACTACTGATATCCACTACAGGAGGCCATGTGCATGACATTTACTCCGTGCATCATCAGATTCTACCATAGTGCACAATATAAAATCAATAAAAAAACAACTAAATTGTATAATTTTGACTCCAAATGGAGTAGTTTTATTATAATAAGGAAATATGATCAAATAGAACTTCAATAACAATGTAAATAAGATAACAAGAAATAATCCAAAGTCAAGGATGTACATTCAATATAAAAATGGTGAAAAATATTATAAAGTAAAAATGCAATTTCTGTTGCGTTGATATTGGAATTAAAATATTGAAATAATTTCCAAACAAACATTATTTGGACATAATACACTTTGGAGTGTTGTTTTAGTAGCGTTAAGGCCTCGTCTTTTAGAAACAATTTGGAAAAAAAGACCACCGCAGCATTTTAAATGTTAAATCGGACAAGTACTCTTTTAAGATAAAAAACAAAATGTCTCTGACTTGTCCTCTAGTGCCACCCTTTGCCTTACTCACAAGAACAGCAAAGCTATCTACTTTTTTTCCACATTTATGTTGATGTGTAGTTAGAATTGCAAACCTCATGTTGCCATCAGACTTGTTACCGTTTATTTTATCGAATCTGTTAAATCATTATTATTATTATACTATTTCAGATTGATCCCTCTCTGGATGAGGAGAAGGTCTGCAGTTTGTCCCAGCCCAGCATCCAGCTGCAGTGTGCTGAGGACTGGACCAGTAACAGAGGAGACAACCGCTGCAGCCCATGCCACGATGCCTTGCCTCCCCCATCACCCTTACCCTCCCGTTCACCTTCCCCCTCGCCACCATCCAGACGCGAGGAGGGCCTGCGCTCCTCGTTAACCCTGCAAAGTGCTGAGGCGTGTGCAGCACCCATCCACCACAGCCTCAGCATCTCACATGGCAACCCTCCCCTGCTGCTTTCTCACCACGTCTCCTTGGGCCTCACTACCGTCGCAGTGGATGTCCATTTTTACCCAGCAGCCACTGCTTCGATGGCAGTAGGCACTAGCACTCATATCAATTCAGTCTCTAATTCCACTTCGGCGACACCTCTGTTCAGTCCCTCGTTAGTCAACAGTCAGGAGAATGACCAATCAACTGCCAGATTTAATCAGTGTAAGTAACAACAGACATCCTCATATAAGATAAGTCATCAAAAATATTTTAAAGGAGAGATTTTGATATAAAAAAATATATATTTTTGGACTTATATTTGGAATTTAATATCTGAACAATTAGCACAGGGCCTCAGGATTAGAACTTGGAAAATGTATTTTTTATTTTACTGTGTCTTTAAGGATGAGTTAGAGCCTGGAGGCGATTAGCTTAGCTTAGCATAAAGATTGGAGGCAGTGGGAAACAACTATATGGCTCTGTTAAAGTTCAAAATACACCTCATCTTAAAACATAATATTCTTTGTTGAATCTGTACACAAACAGAAATGTAAAAACTGTCATTATGTGGTTTCAGAAGGAGTCGTAGCAAAACAATTTCTTGTGCAAACAACAGTTTATCCATTCACCTAGCACATCTGTATTGAGGACGGAACCTGCCAAAATCGAAAATATATGAATAAATAAATAAATTAATCATTAAATGAAACAAAAATAATATTAAATAATATAAAAAAATTTAGCAATTAATTCATTGATTAAATGTTACATAAATTGATATTACTGTTTTAATTTGCTTCTTTATTTATTTTTGTATCAGTTCACTTATCTATTTACTCTTCTGTTTAATTTCCCTTTTATTTATTTGTGTATTTATTTTTATTCATTTTTTTAATGTTATTCATTAATTTTTTGCATTTTATTTTTAAATGTACGTATTTATTTATGTATTTATGCATTTATTTATTTATTTATGCACAGTTTTCCATTTGCATTTCACCCATTATTTATTTCCCCAAACTTATTTATTTCTGTATTCTTTTCTTTATAAATTTCTTTACACATTTCTTTTTATATTTCTTTATGCATTTCTGCCTCATTATGTAAACGAAGGGGAAGTCACTCAACGCGTATGCGTAAATGCATAAATACATACATTTAAAAATAAATATAGATTAAGCAATAAGTGCAAAAATAAATAAATAAATTTAAAATATATTAAAAATAAATACATAAATAAGTAAAAGGGAAAATTAAACATAAAAGGAAATAAATAAGGGAATAAATACAAAGATAAATAAAAAAGAAGCAAATTAAAACAGAAATATCAATTTATGTCATATTTTATCAATTAATTAATGGCTACATTTATTTTTTATATTATTTTTTGCTACATTTTATTTATTTATCGAGTCATGTATTTATTTAGTTGTATTCATTTTTAAATTTATTTATTACTTATTTTTTATATTATTTTTGCTACATTTAATGACATATTTATTAATACATATTATTAGTCATTTATTCATTTATTTTTTATTTTGTCAGATTCTGTCCTCCATACATCTGTGCAGCATCTCTACTGCTCTCGACTGTTCACAAGAAATTTAATTAAATTGCAAAACTCCCAATAAAATAACAACTTGTCGTTTTTTAAATCTCTTTTTTTTGTACAGATTGAACAAACAAAGTACAGTGTGTTAATTACTGAGCTTCAGAGGTGCTGGTAAGCTTATTTTTGAAACTTTAAACACAGCCAGGCTAGCTGCTTTCAGTCGTCATGCTCAGCTAGGCTAACCGCCTCCTGGCTTCAGCTCTATACTAAACACACAGACATGAAAGTAGTATTGATCTTCTCATCTAACTCAAATGTGCATGTTTCCAAAAATGTTGAATCATTCCTTAAAAAAAGGTGAAAATATGGGGCTAACATATTCTGTATTAGCATCCACATCTTTATATGAATATGAATGTATGTCATAGCTTTAGCACAGCACTTTCTGTATTACTCCCTGTGGTTACGTTAATTACTGTCATGTTACAGTTTGACTGTAGTACAGGCTACTTCTGAATACTAGTCTTGCTTTCTACTTTTATTTTACTACTGAAACATGAAAGAGGAAATGTGCAAGTGTAGTATTAACCGTATTTTTATTAGTTATATAGGAATCACATGTTTCACTGATTCATATTGTGGTATTGGTTCTGGGTTATTTCAAGTGTAGTAGGACTTAAATGTGTTGTACAATACTGACTTCTTTAGTGAAACAGCCAAGGATACTTTACTTTGTCACAGAATACTGTTTCAGTGATTTGCTCATTCTCTTATATCAAGCTACTTGACTGTTAACACCTTTTTTGAAACCAAAGGAGGGTAAGAGGAGCTGTGTCAATAAACATTTAAACAATACAAACAAAGTCTTTACTGATATTTTTGCATTTAACTCAGACATGGCTTGTGAACCTTATTTTCGACATGAAATACGCAATAAAGTTGCAGCATCTTATTAAAAGATCTAACTATAACCATGCTCCAAACCTCATCACTCCAGATCCTGTATCAGTGTCTACTCAGTAATCAGTTAACATGAACAAACAGGCTACTAGTGTTTCACATGGATGGGTATATCTTTATTTTTTAATCGCAATATTCTGTTTAGCTCTGTTGGACTTCATGTCGACCATAATGAGACATTTCTCACAGTTGAGACACAACAGTTCCACTATATAATAGTTGGGTTATTTTTTTACACACCTTTTGGCAGTTGAAAATAATTAAAATTCAATATCCTATTTGAACAGATACAGGTATAAGGTGAATGCCAGTGTAGGAAGAAGTATTCAGATGCTTTGCTTCAAAGTTGTTTCAATCCACCACTGGTGAATGCAGGAATTACAGAAGTCATTAAATACAGCAATAATTTAGGATGCATTTGAACAGACTCTTATCTACCACAGAAAGGCGATAAACTCTTGAAAAACTCATAGAGCCAATTGATAATTTAAAGCTCAGTGGATGGTTTCCTTGGTTTTGCCTCCTCCTCATTTCGTGGAACATGGAAGTTCACGTATGGACACCACTTGGTGTTGAGGCACACCAGTTTCTTCAAAGTGGCAGTTTTGACGATATTGAAGCCCGTCTCTCCCCCAAAGGTGCTGGGCTTCCAGTACTCAGGGGAGCAGATGGGGTTTGCCAGCAGGCCTTTCAGGGAGAAGGGAGCACCCATCTCCACCATACTCTCACCAAAGATACCAGTAGGGCGTGCCTTTTCTAGTAAAAGGCCGGGGTAAAACTCCAAAGCATCTATGTCACCGTAGAGTTCCTGTAAACCTCTGGCCATTTCCTCGTCATCTATTTTGGAAAAGAAACACTAGATGAATTTCCTATGTAATTTTACTTTTAGTGAACTGAAAGAAAGTTCTATTGAGAATACTGCCTAAACAATAACAGATAATAATATCCCTCCAGCTTACCAGTGAATTCATCAAAAGAGCTGTATGGCTTGAGGTTAAACTTCTTCCTGTATTCATTGAAGGGCCGCACACGTGTTGCTCGAGACTCTTTGATGACCAATTCTGAGACTTTGAGGAGAATTTCATGAGAATTACGGCCACCACCGATCTGAAAGACAGAAAAATGTTACACCAATGTCCAGTGATAGACTGAAAACTCTGTCAGACACTTGAATTTTGGCATCCTGGCATTTTGGCGATGACGCTTTGATTATCGGAGCAAAAATGTTAATTCAAAAGAATTTTTATTCAGGTTTGCAGCTGTGTTTAATCAAGAAGAGATCTTCATTTTGATTAAACTTACCTAAATACCTTTCATATAAATGATATCATCTCTTCTTTATGGGATTTTCAAGTACAATTTTATGCAGATGATACGGTTTTATACTTTGCTGTTGATTTTGTTCAGTTAACAATTGAAAAATCGAAATCCTCCTTTACTGCACAGCAATATGATCTTATTGCTGTTGAACCTGTGCTTAATGCAAATAAATAAACTACTTGTGGTGTTTACGCTGTTCTCAAACAAAATTTTGTATCCCCACTCTTTATACTGAGAGGTTCACAGAATATGGATATAAAAAGCAATCTAAAAATTAAAATGCTCAATTTTTCCATACTGTAAGGCCTGTGTGTTGTTTTTGTTTATTTTTTGTGTCTGCTATTTTTGCAGTATTCCATTTATTTCTCAGTATACCAGTAAACAGGGTGTTGATGAAAAGGAGCTTATATTGTCAGCCAACCTACCCTAAATAAAAGTTAAACCATAAGGGAATAATAAGACAAGCAAGTCTTGATTGCACATAAATAGTTTGATATGTTATGATAACATAAATAGTTATGTCAGGATTACAATGTTAACATTATGAACACAATGACCAACCTTAGCTGGCTATGTCCTTTTTACAAAGGGGAAGCTAAATGTTACAAAAAAAACCGGCAGACCCAAAACTGTAGCTACACTTGTAGCTCTAACACAAGATTCATGTGCACAGTTAGTGGATGGTCCTTATCTACCTGTCCTGCAGGCTGTCGAGAGAAGGCATCCACCAGTTTCTCCACCCCGTAGTGCAGGAGGAGGGAGGTGTTGTACAGAAACTGGGAGTACGGGATTTCATCTCCATCAATGAGGAAGCTGTCAGGCATCAGAGAGTGCCAATGGTAGAGGTGGCTGAACTCCAGAGCGATGCGGTTGCTGTACTGAAAACGTTCCTCGAAGAGCATTGTGGGATCGAACTTCAGGCTCAGCAGGTAACCACTCAGCTGCTGCACGTACTCTTCTATAATAATGCGGATTATCTCCCCTGAAGGATGGAGATAAACAGAAGAGCTTGTTTTTTCACTTCTGTTTGTGGTCTTCGATGTTGTCAGTTGATGTCAAACTAAACTCACCAATGTCGATGAGTCTGGCGGTCTGGAAGAGCTGCTCATCGTCCCAGGTGGGATGTTCTGCCTTCAGGATGTCACAGACTCTGTTATGCTCCCTCAACCATATGGTGGAATACATGGTGAGGCCCGGCAGGAGGCCAAATAACTCATGACCGATGGCCAGACGCTTCTCTGGAGTGAAGTCTTCAGGATAAGCCATGTACACAGGGACTTCAGCTACTGTAGGAGGGTACATCTCACCATTTACTATCTGTGAACAAACATGAACACCTGTGTAAGCAAAGTATTTTACATAAAGCATACTCTTGAATTAGTCACTGCATTTCCTCGGATGCTGGGATGTTGTATTTGATTTCTAAACTGTTTTCTAAACCTTTTTATTCTTTCGTAAGTGTTAACTAAGTCTTCTCTGAGTCTGCTTTGTTATGACTCAGTGCCGGACATATCTGACTCATCCCATAGTGAAATGACATCAAGTCCCATAAACCATACTATTTTTGCATGTGCAGCCAAACAAAACAGAGACCCACTTGTAAAGACATGGCGCTACCAATGGTCAAAAACTCCACAGGGTACCTTTAACAAGTGCATCTGATAATCTGACTACCTCCATTACCTTATTAATTTTTCCAAGAAAAAATGCAGTCAGTCATTTATCAGGAAAGTGAAAGTATTCCATGTCATCTGAATGCAAGAAATATACAGAAAATATAAGTGCTGGTTTAACACCTGATATTTCAGCTTTCCATCTTTGTGAAGTCGGAGTTGAAGCTGTCGCATGAGTTTGTCTCCATAAATATTGCCAGCATCTACCTGGGAGAAGAAAAGGGGGAATATCGATTCATGCTACCCGCACAAAGGATATGAATCATTAATATCATCATATTGAAAGCTGAGACTACACAGATTGCAACGATATAAGTCTTATAACTCTATAACCAAAACTCACTGAACCAGCAGCAGAAGAGAAAAAATAAACTTCACTTGGACAGCCTTACCTTTGCTGCTTTGTGTTCAAAGGTTCTGTTGGAGGGAATATCAACGCTGCTAATGGCTACAGCTGTCTATAATCCTTTGCATGACATGGAGGAGCATTTGCACTCTGCCTTCCTCCAGCATCAAACAGCCTATCCTCAGCCTTCCATGTGAAAACACGGTCTATGTCTCCATAGGTGGATGAATCGTGGTACTGCACTCATCCTCAAGGCATTGGCCCTCAATACAGGCCTGAGCTGGTCAAATGGACCAATAGATTATGTTTTTTTTTTTTAATGGGAACATGTATATAGAGGTCTGATTGATTGATTTTTCAAAGAAAATTATGATGAAATTAAATGAGTTTTACAGTTACCTAAG
>CAKAOH010039850.1:0-17751 GCA_916701665.1 Sebastiscus tertius
CTCCAACCACTCTGCCCATTCTCCTCTGACCTCTGACATCAACAAGGCATTTCCGTCCACACAACTGCCGCTCACTGGATATTTTCTCTTGTTCGGACCATTCTCTGTAAACCCTAGAGATGGTTGTGGTGAAAATCCCAGTAGATCAGCAGTTTTTGAAATAGTCAGACCAGCCCGTCTGGCACCAACAACCATGCCACATTCAAAGTCACTTAAATCCCCTTTCTTCCCCTTTCTGATGCTCGGTTTGACCTTCAGCAAGTCGTCTTCACCACGTCTAGATGCCTAAATGCATTGAGTTGCTGCCATGTGATTGGCTGATTAGCTATTTGTGTTAACAAGCAATTGAACAGGTGTGCCTAATAAAGTAGCCAGTGAGTGTATATATATATATATATAATCGTAGTAGATAAGGAAAAAGAAAATGTGAACAAGTGGCCCATTTCTCTCCCAAAATCTCATAGACCCAGACGGTGTTCCTTACATTCCATTCAAATCCCCCGACAGCGATGCCTCCGGCTGCTCCTGTTCCCGCTAGACCGATGAACAAACCGCTACCAACATTACTGGACATCAGAGAAGCTCCAATCTGTAAACACATACAGATAATACACAGTAACAAGAAATGCTTATATTTACTTTAAAAAAAGTGTCAGTAGGCAGTATATTTTTGGCATCATTGGGCAAAAATTCCATAATAACCTTTCAGCATATTGTAATTCAAGTGTTCTGAGAGATAACTAGACTTCTGCTCCTCCTCATGGCTCTGTTGTCAGGCTTTACAAAAATCTTTGACCAATCACAGGTCATTTCATTGAGAGAGCGTTCCTATTGGCTGTGCTCCGGTCATGTGACCAGAACTTGACTCCTTCACCAGGCGTCACAAACTTTCTCATTTTACAGCTAAACCGTGCACTACAAGATGATTCTGAAAACATCTGAGGAGAGAAATAGGCATTAACGTAACATAATATTGATTCATATTTGATCAGCGCTGACTAGTTTGACCGTTTGGTCGGAGTTCGCGAGTGATTGACAGCTGGCTCTCAGAGACAGCAGATGGACAGCAGACCTCAGATCAGCTCTTACTGCTTGTTTTCCTCCGATCTGTGAAATCTTGCAGATGCCGTTAGGAGCACCGGAGGACACAGAGGAACATGATTTATTTCAGGTTACCTGTTTCATGTACTACTGTCACGATATAGCGACTGTTTTATAAAAATAACTTTTTATAATCATATTTGCTCCAATCTCGCCTTCAGCTTTAAAAGCAGCAGTCCATTGTGGCTCTCCGTGACAGCTACCGTATATCAAGTAATGGTATTTTAGCATGGCATACTAGAATTGAGGGAGGTGTTAGTGTATATAATATATCAACAAATTTTTCTTTTAATACAGAAACTGAATGCACCACACGTTTGGCTTCTTTTTCTATTTATACTGTTCAATAATCACCTCCTATTGGGTACTGAATATATCTGTTCTGCAATGCTAAGGTTGGTGTAAGAACAGCAAATCTGGAACCAAACAAAAATGTTGACAAAAGAAATGTATAATATGTTGACAATGCCATATTGCATATAGCACATTAACATGAAATTGAGGACAAAACATCACACATATCATCAGTGAGACGTTTAGTACTCACAGGCCACCAAGTCATTGAACGGCCAGCCAAGAAGTAGCCCCTCACGGTGCTGCGATTGGCTCGCACTGATGCCTATAGAGAAGAGGCCAGCGGTACAATTAAAACTGAAAATTGATGTGTAGGTAACCTAGATTATGAAATAAATAAGTATAATGCATGTACAGAAACATTTAAAGGACTTGAAACTCTGTCACCTTATCATATCACATCTATCTTATCAGCCCAAACTGGCTCTTCAGCAGGTACCTCATAGTATCCAGGGTTTAGCATAGTTCCTCTGGGCATGTTTTAGGATACTTAAATAGCAATTGTGCAATCCAAAAATAGTTATTAGTTAAATGTGACTTAGTGTAGGCTCACAGGGGTTTTACACACTATCGTGAACACCTGTTCACCTGAGCTAGGTCTTAAAGGAACAGTGTGGAGCATTTCAGGGGAATCTATTAGCAGAAATATTCATAACTATGTTTTCATTCATGTATAATCACCTGAAACTAAGAATGTTTTTCGTTAGCTTAGAATGAGCCCTTCATATCTACATAGGGAGCGGGTCCTGTTCACGGAGTCCACCATGTTGCTCCGCCATGTTTCTACAGTAGCCCAGAATGGACAAACCAAACCCTGGCTCTACAGAGAGCCTTTCGCGTTTTTACGCTACCTGAAGGCCACCTTAGTTACCACCGACACGCTTGTGAAACTGCGATAACGTGAGCCGCAGAGTTTGAAACCGCGGTACCGCCAGCTGACGTCCATTGCTCCTAAAGCACAGTGACCATGACGTTGAGTCAACACATCTCTGACCATGATTAACCTTCACGAAGGGAGGATTTATTGGAGGACTATCGTGATAAACAGAATTAGTTTAAGCCAGGTGTATCCAATAAACTGCTAATGGAGTGTATGTTGTTTAAATTCAGTTCTGATGTTTGTATTATTTCTATTTTTGAAGTACAAAGTTGTGAGCTGGACACATTTCAGGAGATCGTTTGACTGATTGTTTCCTGGTGAAAGTTTCAGTTACTGTGCTGATCTCATTGGGAATGAGGAACATTGGACATGGTTTTGTGCACACACCGTGGTATAAAAAATGTTCATGGTTAGAAGAAACTAGTTGGACAAAAAGTGTTTAAAAAGTCTAAAATAAACTCTTTGATCATAAAAACTGGAACTGAAATGTATTATTTATTTTGATTTAAGTGAAATGATTTAAAAATGAAGGTAACAATTTGCATGGACGTTTTTGAGTAGGATGGAGTTAAAATAAATAAGTAAGAGTAGCTTAAATAAAGTAATTTGACAACTTAATACCACCACAATGTTTGGATTAATATTAAGTTGGTTTAATTAAGCCTTTAGAGGTCAAAGCAAATCATGTTGGTTTAACTTAATTAATTGGGTTAGTCAGACTACAAAAGACAAAAGAATGCCATAGTTTGAACTACTTAAAAAGATGAATGCAAATTGTTACCTTAATTTTTTTTTAAGTTGAGCCAGTGTATTCTTTTTTAGAGTGGTTATGGTAAGGATGGCCAATGGCGTCATCATGGTTTTGCACTCGGTGGCTCACATTGGAAAAGGGAGGAGTGAGCGGAGGGGTACTCAGTTGGTTGCAATCTGCAACTGCACCACTAGATGCCACCAAATCCTACACACTGTCCCCTTTAAGATATTATTAAGAATAATGGTCATTAACAGGTGCAAGTGTAAATTGAGTTGAGCCACTTCCAGGGCTTACCCAGATTCCAACCACCATGACAAAAATAAAGTAGACGACGACCACAGCGATGTCAGCGGCGCCCACACGGAGAAGTGCGCTGGGAGGTGCTGCAGTGGTGAACCCAGAGGAGCTGCTGCTGCCTGCAAGTACAGAATGGGACGTCACTATGACATAATTTTATCTATATCAAAGCAGAAATAATGTCAGTACAATATATACAAAGTAATAGTACAAACTGTCACTCAACACTCAACTGTAGAGGATGCAAGAATGTCAGCTGTGACAGCAGCGGGGTTGAATTTATTTGTGTTCTTGCCCAGCGTAGCACAAAAAGGTCTGGTTGAAACTGTTAACCATTCTGAGAGAGTTGAAAAGCATAGTCTGATATATTAGTGTAACTTCAGCCTAAGATCTGAGCTCAACTCCAAACCGGTGGACTTAATGTCAGCGCTGGCCTTGCGAGGTCCAGGGCTGATTTAAAACACTAGATGGCACATTGAGCCATATTCAACCCATGAAATGGCAATTTTTAGAACTTCAATGTCATAGTTCAATTTTTTCCTCAGTCGCTTTTGTACATTCCTCGAATCACCCTTAAAGGGACGGTTTGTAACTTTCAGAAATGCTTGTTAACAGCGACACCTGTGGTCGTTAAGTCAACGGAAGTCAGCGCCGGGCTCGTGCTTGCTCGCTCTACATAGACATGAACGAGCATCGCTCAAAACAGTGAGGCGACACACGTCAGCTGAAACCACAATATCACTCTATATTTCAGCTGCTTAGCAGTAATGTTAGCTGACCAGACCAAGGTCTCTCCGTGTGTCAATGCTGATGGCTTTAGGCTGAAGCAGGAAGAGAAACATTATCGTCTCCGACTGCAGCCGGAGGGAGACACCGGCACCCGGTCAGAGACGATAACGTAAAAGACTATTCAAGAGAGAACCAGTATAATACATTTCTCAGCCAGTATGGCTCAGAAGACTGATGTTTGAAAGTTAATGGACAGAGGAAGCAACCAGCTGACCCTTGGAGCCTTGGACTGTTCTTCCCCTCCCCTCTATAGTAGTACACTGACCGCTTTCCCTTCCTCCCTTAGTCATCGAGGATAATTAGTACTGCCACGAGTCAAGGGATTCCCCCTTGATTACAGGGTTTTTTTAGCGTTTATAATAGATAATAAAATAAGCTTTATAAACTTTCCCTGTGTTGTTCTCTTTTGCCCTTTGTTGAGACTGGTTTGCCAAATATAGAATCTGCAGGTCAGCGGGTTTGTTATACCTCCACCGAAGGAAATGGATGTAACTACGAGAGAACAATACAGTATAAATATATATTCAACATATCTTTAGTTTGATATAATATTGATTTTAGACATTTTTGTTTTGACATTATTTATGTGTGGTTTCCAACATAATTTATGATCAGCTATCACGCCTGAAAATTAATTTTCATACATTATCTCTTTCTACATCATTTATCATCATTTTTATTTGATAATTGATTTGCCGTATTGACATATTATATTATAGAATTAGGTCCGGAGCTCCACCCTCTTTACACTGGAGAAAGAATAGACTGCGCAGGAGAAAGAGGAGAGAAAAGAGAAGCACATTTAGAAGGAGAAAAGCACTGCCGAAAAGTGCAGCGAAATGCTGCAAAATGACAAGATGTGTTCACGAGCAAGGGACAGGATTAGTGTTTAGCAGGTCACACTATCACCCCTTAATGAGTTGATTCTGTTTTTAAAACCTAATAAGTGCCATCAACACTTAACTCACGCTTTCTGGATGCAGGAGATGCGTTTGCATGGAAATGATATTGAAAATAATTCTACTCTTCTGTCAGGTGGAAGTCCCTCAGTTACAAGTTACTCAGAACTACATCATGATTAAAGGTCCCATATTGTAAAAAGTGCAATTTTCAGGTCTTTCACATTATAAAGCAGGTTTAAGTGATGTATAAATACTGTTAAACATCAAAACGCTCAATATACAGAGAAATACACACAGCCCGTATTCAGAAATTGCCGTTTGAAACAAGCTGTTAGGATTTCTGTCCATTTGTGATGTCACAAATACACAATATTTAGACCATTACACAGTTTTAAACGTAAACATACTAAATGTGTCCCAGTTTATTTCCTGTTGCAGTGTATGTCAATAACAACAGCTGACAGGAAGTAAACATGGACCCAAACTGTTGCCTAGCAACGCAATTCTGTTGCAATTACGCTGAAATGCGCTAAAACGGAGTGTTTCAGACAGAGTGTGAATACAGGTATATTCAGGCAGACAGTATGAGGAAAATAAAGTTTTTTTTTGAACATTACAGCATGTAGACATGTTCTAGTAGAAACACAAAATACAAGTATGAACCTGAAAATGAGAATGGTATGGGACCTTTAACACAAGTCCTGACAGTCAGAGCTCTGAGGAAATACCAAAACAAACACTCCAGAAGTGCACAAAAATAGTTATAGATGTGAATTTTATTCTTGCATTCTTAATTATGGAAGTGTAATTGACTTGAAGATGTCTTTACCACTTACAGGGCCTTGCATCAACAACCACCAAAGACACATTACTCAACTGTTACTTCCTCATTATACCTCTAGATAGGACAATAGGCCTCCAAAGCAAAGGCTGAAGGTGAAACTAATACGGCCCATTCCTGCTGAGTCCGCAACACACATCTCTGCTCCCGTCTATAAAAAAATAAAGCTTGTTGCTGTTTTCATACATGGAGCCTCCGAGTATACATTTGAGTTAAAGAAAGTCAGACCTGTAGTGAGACTTGTGGCAGACATGTTGATTCCAATCTTCCAGATGGTGTTGATTCTTTACAGACTCTCAGTCCTCCGGTGTTTCCTCCAGGGAGCTCTTCAGACTCTGTGTAACCGAGTTAGTCGATCCTGCTGGTAAAAACCTGACAGAGGTATGTGAATCTGTGCAGTCCACCTGAAGCTTAATTATTAATCAGTCTGTTATCAAGTCAGGCTAACTTCACTGGTTAGCTAGAATTGGCAAAGACTGACACACATTTAAAAGGTGATCCACAGGTGGTTATGGGTCCAGGCCAGTATGTAGGATGTAGTTTGATTCCACATTTAATAGGTTAATGCTACACGGGTCAGTGACAGTATGCTGCTCCTGTATGCTACTTAGACCTGTATAGTTCTATAGATTCTTAATTTGGCATGTTATTCATAAGTGTGTAAATGTCTCATCAAGGTGTATACTAATAGTTAATCCTTCAATAAAGAAGCATCCAAAGGCTCTTTTTCCTCTGACCCAATTTACCTTGATTTAATTTATGAGGGAACATGTCATTTAGCAATATAATAAGCATGTTGTTTAAGATGTTAGGCTAGTCCAGGGTTCTGCAACCTGCGGCTCTTTAGCTCCTCTCCAGTGGCTCCCTGTGGATTTTTAAAAATGGAAATGAATAACTTTTCTGTTTACATTTTCATTTTTATTAATCATTGTTGTAGGTCTATGGTACGACGGTACGACGCAGTATTAGGGTCACATTGAGGAGAAAAAAAAAAAGAAGAGATTTCGAGAATAAAGTCATAGGTTTACGAGAAAAAAAGTCGTAGTATTACGAGAATAGTCATATTATAAAGTAGTAATTTTACGTTTTATTTTCTTTTTTTCTCGTAAAGTTGACTATTCTCGTAATGACTTTTTTCTTGTAAAATTATGACTTTATTCTCGTAAAGTTGACCTTTTTCTCATGACTTTATTCTCGTAATATTACGACTTTTTTTCTCGTAAAGTTATGACTTTTTTCTTGTAATATTATGACTTAATTCTGACTTAATTCTTAATTTTTTCCCCTCAATGTGCCCTAATACTCCGTAGTACATTTGCACTTTGGCCCTCCCTGCATTAGACTTATATACTATATACTTAGACTATAAACCGTGTTACCTTCATCACAATGATCAAATGTTTTGCGGCTCCAGACAGATTTTTTTTTTTTTTTTTGCCTAAAATGTCTCTTTTGATAGTAAAGTTTGCTGACCCCTGGGCTAGATGGTGATGTATTTGACTGACAGCAGGAGGCCAAACAATTCAAAAGCCTGTCCAAGATAGACACCACCTATCCAGGTGCCCTGTGCTCAGCACACAGCTCTCCTGACGGACGAAACACGCAGCGTTAAACAGCTATAGTAGTATTTCTGAAAAGGTCAAAGGTTCATACTTTAAACCTTCTCTGGGTCTAATGTAATAGCAAATTGATGTGTATCTCTGCAACTCTTTCATGCACTTCAGCTGTTGTTTCATTTTTTGAAGCACTGGCAGCCTGTGTAGACAGCTGGATTCATTCAAAGTGAAGCAGATTTGTTCAGTGGACTGTTATTCCATTTGGACATGATCAGATTGTTTAAAGGAAAGGGTGAATACTATATGTACATAGGCTATATCTCACATGTGAAAACAAAGACAAACCAATAACTTGCTGAAGATTATTCATGATAATAAATAAATATGAAAAAGTGTCGCTGGCTTGAGCAGTAACTTTATAAACTGACAGATCTGTTCATAATAGAGCTACAGAATACAGGTTTTTGAGTGCAGATGCTTGTCAGACTGCTTATTTAAAGGGGAAACATTCAAAGATATTTCATATTCATTCAAATAGTAGAATAAGCAAATCATTTTGTTATAGAATGCTACCGATTATTTTACCAAACAAAAATGACCATGACGGAGCTAGGTTTGTCGATGATTACGTTGATGATTATTATTATTATTGATGATGAAATCATTTAAAAAATCTGGAAAAATAATATAAAATGAGAACATTCAACCTGCTACTATGTTGTAGATTTTAAGATACCTTAAAAAGGTATAATATGTAAGAGTTGTCAGTTCCTGTTTGTAAACACGCAGCATTCAAAGTTGGCCCCCGAGAGAGAGAGCAGTGATGGCGGAGCGAGATATAGTGACTGAAGAGAGGGAGCGGCGTTAGTGAAAACAAAGCAGTGAATCAGAGAAAGAAAACGTTACTTTCTGATTGTTTCCCAGCGGTTATGTTCTAAAACACACAAAAAAAACAACACATTTTAGTGTCAGTTCCCCGAATAATTTTCTTTGACCTCCCCAAATTGTGACGCAACTGAGTCAGAGTTTATTGTGTCATTTTCGCAAGAACTTTATTATATGAACTCTTTTTACAACATACAGTTAAATTTACAGCCGTCTTCCTCCTCATAGCTTGGGGGGTCCAGCGAGCTTCCATCCCTCCATGTTGCCGATTTTTGTGAAAAAGGCCAACGTACCCAGACCCAGACACGCTGACGTACCGGTCATAGCACTGTGGGCTGGACACACATGCAGACAACAATAAGGCTTCACTTCTCACATATTGTTACACTTTCTCTGCCATAAAACAGTAATAAACAGTACTTATACAAATATTTCAATTAATCGATCAATTCATTTATTAGTGATTGGTATGGGCTTGCCGTGTTCTCTGCGTGCACCATCTTCAAGTGCCGATAGAGAGAAGACACGAGGCTGTATTTGCTGCCAGAGGGGCCTCTATCAAACACTGCATTAAAAGAGGTGAATGCTTGAGACAATCAGTTATTTGTCTGTTTGTGTTTGTAATGAACTGAAGTCAATGTGATGCTAATGCTAGGTGAGTTTAGAAGGACTGGGTTCATGTTGTGTGGCTGCAGAGCAGAGTGACATGGACACTGTGTGTGTAAACAACTCAACAAGGACAAGGACGACACCTGTAACCGTGGTAACTAACTGTACACCACAAAGATGGCAACAGCTGTAGCTTCTAAATGCTTAGAAGACATAACAATTTAAAATGCATGACAAAAAGACTCAAATCTGAGACTTACTTCTGGCTCCCAGGAAGATCCCAGAGGCACAGCCCCCGATGAAGTAGTTCAACGGGTCGTCTGGGGCCTCACGAGCCTGAGCGCTGAGACAGGTCGCCATGCCGAAGATGGCTCCCATGGTGGCTGGCACAACACAGACACACAGACAGACAGACAGACAGACAGACAGACAGACATATCAGCATCACATCATCGTTTGTGGAATCCAAAGAACAGTACTTTTCAATTACATTTCAACCAAGAGTGTTTGAGTCCCACGACAGTGACACATTCATCGTTGTTCTTCTGGCTCTGGACTTGATTTTTCCAAAATAAGGATGAATGATAATATGAATATTTACCCATGGTAACCGTTGTGTTGGTAGCCCTCTGTAGCGCTGCCAAAGCAGAATCAGGTTGGAATGCCACTATGTGATAGGCTGAACCAACCAGGCCTGGAAAAAAAACACAAAAAAACACACATTAAAAACATGTAGGCTGACTATTATAGTCCTGCGACAGCCACAGATACCAGATTGTTTTTGTGTGATGCGTCGTCCGACCACGTCTAAAGGCCAAAGCGTTTAAATAGGCCACGTGAAAAGCCTGCCGTCATAGAAGGGAAAAGACGTGGTGATCGTTTAAATGAGGAGAACCTCACACACTTCTCAGATTCTCCTCAGAGCCCATCATGGTGTAGTACTCACAAAAAGTGATCGAGGTAGTTGTGTGAAGAATTTAAAAAAAAAAACTGAGCTTGAGAGAGATGTTAAAGGACCAGCGTTTTACAATTCGGGAGATCTATTGTCAGAAACGGAATAGAATATTAATTATAGCTGTTGTGCAGGACAAGTCCATCATCATTAATCCTTTAAGGCGTTAGCATGTTCCTTCTGCCTCTATCTGAGGCCGGTACTACGAAGCAGGATTTGGCGTTAGAGAGGTAACTTCAGGGTTAACCCTTCAGGGTTTTCCATCCTACAAAGGTGGATCACTTCTTAGGTGGTCATTTTTTTCTTTTGCCAGCTGTCCTTCCTGCATTTGGCAGCTTCAACTGTGTTACTTTTAGTCTGATTATGTGTTTAACTTCTTCGTATTTGTCTAATATTAAAGTTTGCAGATACCCTGGGTATGTTGAACTCACTATGTAGTACCTGCCTCGGGTCTCGAACTCGCCACCTCAGACACCAAGGGCAAGTCACCATCTTGGTGAGTTTACTGCCTGGGGGAAACTACCACTTCACACTAGATCAGTCACCAGGGTTGTATGGAGAGGCAGATTTCACACTAGTTTGTGACGGTGACATCTGGTGGTTTGTGAAAGAGACAGCAGCCCTTCAGGACCGGGGCCAAAGCAACGCAACACCTCTCTGTTTTTGAATAGTTTTAGTCTCATATGTGTGAAAGAAAAGTTCAACATGGCTGCATATTATTATTAAATGTGTACTACTTTTGAAGAGCTGCATTAAATGTAGATGTCATTGTGCAACATGTTACAGTATAATTAATAGATGCATTGGCAAAAAAGCCTAGTGACAAGAAAGGTGAGATTTAGGCTTCATCAGAAGTGTTTTAAAGTATTTTAGGCATTACAAGAGAAACTGGTTCGGTCTGGAACCTCCCATCAGTCACCCTGATATCGGGGCTGCAGGAGCTTCAATGCTTCCTTTATTATCTCCTTCAGCATAAGATACACTGGAGCATCCGAGCAATACGTAACTCAATTTCCCTCCCCGGGGATCAATAAAGTATTTATGATTGTGATATTTATTTCCTTGCCAGAGGGAGGGAAGTTCATCCAGAAGTGGTTGCTGTATTGATCCCCTCCACCTTAAAGGAGCTTCATAGAGCTGAGAGAGAGACTACAGACAGAGTTCACTCCTCCAGGGAGTGGGAGGGTGGAGAGACCGGATTGATTCTCTGAACACCACAGTTGTCTTTTCCTGAGTCCTTCTGAAGTCTCCTTCACATCTCTCCTTGACCTCATGACGTTTCCATCGAGGTCAAGGAGAAGTGGTTAGGAAAAGACGTTAGGACGTCATGTTTTGACTTTTCGACCGCAGCCCTGTTCAAACAGTTAACTAACGTCCTCAGAAGACAAACTGTCCAACAAACCTAACTATACCGTTCATTAATAGTTGCTGGCAGCGACACACGTAACGCTGCAGAAACTCTCACACACACACTGACTGTAAAAACACATCGGTGGTTAAATATTCACAGACAGAAGGCAACACTGAAGTGTTTGTTGTCTCCTGAACGCAGCTCGCGTCATAGGCTAACCTGCTAGCGTTAGCATTAGCATTAGCTATAATCTGTCTCAACGCGGCCCAGCGGCTCTCTGCTCGTCTCCAGCCAGCTGACTGTTCACTGTTCCCTGTCTGATCACTGCTCATATTTACCCAGAGCGGTGGCCAGCTTGGTGGTGATCCATGTCTTCTCCACGCAGTCTGTCCCCTCCGGTATGTCCCAGTACCCCATCTCTGATCAGGACAAGGACGCGATCTCAGGAACGGAACTCTCGCGAGAAACTTCCTCTTCTTCTTCTTTGGTGTTTATTGGCGGTTGGCAAACCAGCTCATAGGTGCATTACCACAACCTACTGGACTACTATTACTACTGTAGAGCAATAGATTGGCAGGAATAAATAAATAGATAAATAAATAAATAAAAATTAAAATTAAAATTAAAATTAAAATATTTTGTATTATTATTATTATTAATAATAATAATAATAGGTCCTAATAGAGGTCCTTTACTATCAAAAGAGCCATTTTTGTCAATGAAAAGAAACAAATCTGTCTGGAGCCGCAAAACATCTGAGCATAGTGATGGAGGTAACAGTTTATAGTCTAAGTACATAGCATATAAGTCTAATGCAGTGAGGACCAAAGTGCAAATGTACTACGGAGTATTAGGGTCACATTGGGGAAAAATAAAATCTGAGATTTCCAGAATAAAGTCATAATATTACGAGAAAAAAGTCATAACTTAACGAGAAACAGGCGTAATATTACGAGTACAAAGTCATAACTTTACGAGAAAAAAAGTCGTATTATTACGAGAAAAAGTCATAATTTTACGAGAAAAAAAGTTGTAATATTACCAGAATAAAGTCATAACTTTACGAGAAAAGAAAATCGGAATATTACGAGAATAAAGTCAGAACTTTACGAGATAAAAAGTTGTAATATTACAAGAATAAAGTCACAACTTTACGAGAAAAAAAGTCGTAATATTACGAGAAGTCATAACTTTACGAGAAAAAAAGTCGGAATATTGCGAGAATAAAGTCATAACTTTACGAGAAAAAAAGTCTTAATATTACCAGAATAAAGAAAATAACACGTAAAATTACTACTTGATAATATTATGACTTTATTCTCAAAATCTTAGTTTTTTTTTTTTTCCTCAATGTGGCCCTAATACTTTGTTGTACCGTCGTACCATAGACCTACAACAATGATAAATAAAAATGAAAATGTAAACAAGAAAGTTATTCATTTCCATTTTAAAAAAATCCACAGGGAGCCACTGGAGAGGAGCTGAAGAGCTACATGTGGCTCTGGAGTCGCAGGTTGCAGACCCCTGGGTTAGGCACTGACCTCGAATAGTTAAGGTTAGGATAGGTCGTCGGGCAGCGGGTCTCACACGAGTTTTTACAGAGCTCAGATCAGATTTCGCAATTTGCGGGCTCCATTCTAGACACGAGCGGTAAATAAGAAGCAGAGCCTCCATTTGAATCCAGTGGACGTAGAGATATTAATGCATGTATATGCTGACTGTGCACGTTATCTTAAAAAAAAAAAAAAAAAGTCAGAGCAGGGAAAAGTGTCAATAATATAATACAGTTTTATTCAGTGTTGTCCATTAATTCATCGTTTACCAGACTGTCCTGAGTAACAAACTAATATGAGACACACAGTCAACTTTTGACTGAATGAATGAGGAAATAAAGCAGCGTGTCTGGTGTGTTTTATTAAAATGCACCACACAGATACACAGCTTTAAACCAATTTATTAACTCAACATTGTTACAAATTCCAGCTTTAGCAAGTTATTCACACTTCAAGGACAGTAAGAGAGTCCTAGCACTCAGCAGCACGTGGTGTTCAGTCAGTCATCCTGCCATACAGAGGTCCTTGGTCTGGGTTTCCGTGTCCCACAATTTAATCTTTTGGAGGGATCACTATGAAAACCATCTGATTAAAACATACTGTGTGTGGACACATGGAAGCTTGAGGTGATCTGTACAGATCTGTGATCTGTGTTATCTGTACAGAGGCTGCCCCAGTCATGCTTTACATTCACATATAAAGACGTCATTTCTTCCTCCAGAACTGGCTGTATTTGTCAACTTTGAAGTCATCTTCATAGTGGACTGCCGTCGGTTTTTTCGTCTTCTTCACTTCTCTCTTTTTCTGTCGAGCTCGACGCTCCTCTTCGGTCAGAGTGGACAGATTGACGGGCATCTTTGAAAACACAAAGAAACAAAATCCGAAATATGAATTCATGAGGTCATAGTGAGGTCATCAGGGTTATCTCAGCTCTGGCTTGAAGAATACATTATGTATACTAGAACTGAACCCATTGGAGGAGCTAAAAGTCATGATATCTTGGCCATTGTTTTTTTTTTTTAAATGTCTCTCTCTGGAAGTCCCCAAATTTCAAGACGTCAAGATCATAAAGTGTTTAATCACACGGCACTCTTCTAGTGGCACTGTTGGTTTGTGGTATGCCGATGTCGTTTTTCTGGCTTATGCTGCTTAAAGATGCAACATGTAACCATTAGAGAGAGAGTGAATGAAGAGAGGGAGCGACATTAGTGAGAACTAAGCAGTGGATCAGAGCTGGAGAGACCGTAGTCAACTTCATGTATCCCGTAACTCCGGCTCCACCCCTTAAGGTGGGCTGTTAAGGTGGACCAGCTCCTCTGGGCCACTCAGCTTTTTAATTAATTATGAATATTTCCTTTAACTGTTTTAACCGATAGCGTTAATGGGTCAAAATGCTTAATGTCAGTTAACGGTTAATTATTAACATCCCTAGGAAGCACAATACTAAAGTCACTAGATTCCCCCTTTAAAGGGCGTCTTTACATTACAAGAGTCATTTCTATTAAACTAGCACTTTCATTTCATCACTGTATCACCTTGTGTATTTTTTATGCCGGTCCATTTCTTATACTGCTAAAACTGACTGGTCAGTCATGTGAAGAGTGTAAACCCTGTGTTGTAGTGATGATGGTGTACTACTAACCCTGTGTTGTTGTGATGATGGAATGTTGTGATGATGGTGTACTACTAACCCTGTGTTGTTGTGATGATGGTGTACTACTAACCCTGTGTTGTAGTGATGATGGTGTACTACTCACCATGAGGATTCGTCTGGGTTCTCTGTATCTGAGGTTGACGGTGGATCCATCAGGTCGGACCAGCATCACCGGGTACAGTCTCTCATACTTCTGGCGGCCGCAGCGGACTACTGACGTCCTGTTGGAGTTCAGCTGAGGAGTGTGAGTGTGGAGCGATGCAGCCGGGCCGAGCCGTGTTACCGCTGCACTGCGGCTGAACACCGGGAGGACAACCCTAAACACACACACACATATAATAGAACATATACCGGTACTGTACCTGTCTTGTGTATCACTGCTAGAACCAGCGGTCTGTTCTCCTTCATTGAACGCACTGAACTCATGTATCGTGTTATTTGACAATAAGACCTTCGACAGAATGTGACGTTAAAAACTAACATGAGAACAAACATGAACCTGCTCGTCTTACCGTGCTAACAGACTGTGTGGTGTCCACAGCTTCAGCAGAGACATGTTGATGGAGACAAGCTGGCTCTAACAGGAAGTACTTCTCTAGAAGGTCAAGCTGCTGTTTCTTCTTCTGTGGTGTTTATTGGCGGCTGGTAAACCAGCTTAGAGGTTTATCACCGCCTCCTGTTGACTGGAGGTGGAACAGTAGATTAGCTTCTTCATTGGATTTGACAAACTAGACGCTGCTATGGTGTATTATTACTGCCCTCTATTGTTTACTAGATGATCCTCTGTGACTCAGTGACTTAAAGCTGAAGTAGGCGAGATTGGAGCAAATATCATTTTAAAAAGTTATTTTTATAAAACGGTTGCTATATCGTGACAGTAGTACATGAAACAGGTAACCTGAAAAAAATCATGTGTCACTGTGTCCTCCGGTGCTCCTAACGGCATCTGCAAGATTTCACAGACCGGAGGAAAATAAGCAGTAAGAGCTGATCTGAGGTCTGCTGTCAAATTCAAATAAGCTTTATTGGCATGAATATTCAGGTTACATTATTGCCAAAGCTAAATTACATATTAATGAATAATTACACATCACAAAAAATAATCACAATCACAATATACCAAATACATTTTAAATATACATTCTTTTACAGATGTAGTCAATCAGAAACATGTTCGGAGCTTGTAGCACCTCTTATTGTATGGCAACAGTCAACATATTTTGCAGCTAATATTGCACATTGATTTTTCTCCGCACATAAGTATGGTATTTTCCGAGGACCGGGGAGATGGATGAACTCAGGATATATGTAAGCGTCTTTGAGTTCTTTAAAAGCGCTATATAAGTTGAATTTATTATTATTATTATTATATGTTATTTATTTTTTCAAAGAAAACATCTCTCACATCCTCATATTTTTCACAGCACAGTAAGAAGTGAGATTTCTGTCCAGCTGCCGCCTACGAGAGCCGGCTGTCAATCACTCGCAAACTCCGACCAAACGGTCAAACTAGGCAGCGCTGATCAAATATGAATCAATATTATGTTACGTTAATGCCTATTTCTCTCCTCAGATGTTTTCAGAATCATCTTGTAGTGCACGGTTTAGCTGTAAAATGAGAATGTTTGTGATCCAGCAGCCACGTTGAGATCAGGTTGAGATGGGTTGAAGGAACGCCAAGTACTGGTCACATGACCAGAGCACAGCCAATAGGAACGCTCTCTCTCTGAAATGCAATCTGCGATTGGTTGAAGTCTTCCATCACGGGCTAGATTTTTTAAAGAAAACAGAGCCATGAGGAGGTGCAGAAGTCTAGTTATCTCTCAGAACACTTGAATTACATTATGCTGAAAGGTTATTATGGATTTTTTGCCCATTGATACCAAAAATATTATGCCTACTGCCACTTTAAATTCTTTTGTATCGTCAATACTGTGCAGATATTCCATCAGTTTCTTCATTTCAGTCCAGTTATCCAGGTTGAGTGATGTGCGCAGGGTAAAAACAGTTCTTCCAGGTCTCTGAACAGTTTTCTCCTTTGATGTGATTGGTTCTTTCATTGGATGAGGATGTGTCTCCCTGTCTCTGGGTCTCCACACACACACTGGCCATCTAGATGTTCCCCAATCAGAGCCAATCCACTCTCGAGCCCACAATCAACCTCAACCTGGTTATTACTGCATCTTTTCTATTGTGGGCAAAATGGTTTTTTGATTTTTCCACAGTTTCCTGTATTGTGGAGTTTTTTCTTTTTCCCATGCACTCTGCCACATTTCTCTGACTGTCTTGTTTATGATTGGTGTAAATTGTGCATACCACCACCACCTACTGTTCACCTACCTTCATTTTGATCTCAACTACACACCTGTAAAGTTTCCTGACAGCATCTTTCACGGTTGCGATGCTATCGCGGTGACAAAATCTGTTGACAGACATATAAACACCTGGCAAAGTCCTCCAAACCTCCTCTGTTGTAGTTGCTGCTACAGTAGGCATCTCCAGGAACACATTTTGCCGTGATGACTCACACACAGACTCACAAGGTAAAAACAGTACCAGCATCACTGTCGCGGCTGGTAATAAAGCTGAATATGGCAAGCCGTTTTAACATTTAATAGCTGAGCTTGACTGAATTAACATTAGAGATATCCACAATTGTATTTTGACTAGTCGTTATTACATTGTGACTAGTCAGAATTCAAGATATCTAGAACGTCATTGTGACTAGTCACAACGACAGTTAGAGATATCTGTAATTCAGTTCTGACTATCCTAAATAACAGTTACAGATATCTCAAACCTCATTATGACCAGTCAGAGTTGTTGTCATGACGTTGTTCATCAAGGCTTCCCATTGGATATCGGCCCAACAAAGCATCTGAGCCAAGTCCCCAGGAAGAGTGGCGGTCGTTGATCCCAACTTTCCTAGTGGCCAAACGGCGGTACTACAACTTCTGTGTCAGTCACGTGATGCCGTTGGGCCCAAAAATACTTTTTCCCACAGACTTACATTGGGAAAGAGACGTCTGTAACTCAGCAGATGATTTATTTTTGAGGTGAATAAACTTCCCAGTACGAACACTAATAGCCCTTATTTAAAAAAAATGTTTTTAAAGTTGTAAAATGCACTAATAGCTGAATCCAGAGTTATTTCCCTTCCTCCGTTCATGTGAGTGAGACCCAGACCGAGAGCTGGAGCGCAAGCTGTGACGACGGCGTGACGTTGGGACCCCGTGAACGAGTCATGTGACCGAGCGGACGCTACTACGCCTG